>JAKSZT010053837.1:3558194-3721048 GCA_026826555.1 Tolypeutes matacus
AAAGAAAGAAAGAAAGAAAGAAAGAAAGAAAGAAAGAAAGAAAGAAAAAAAGAAGCAGACCAAGTTTAGGAAAAATAAACCTGGGAAACTTAAGATTTGGAGATTAAATCCCTTATGTACCCACAAAGGTACTTGTTCCCTGGTTGGAAGGACTTCTGGAACACTGCAGACTTGTGACTTTTCCCACTGACTATGGTCTAGTCAGTATGGATAATAAATCAGGAAGTTCTAGATGCACGTTCCCTCACTGCCTATTCACCATGGAATAGGAAAGGGCCGAGGCTCGCTGTGGGGACTGTCCTGGGATCTCACCAGTCTCGGCTACCTGGTACTTTCTTCTGATTATCTCCCAGGAGGGGAGAGTCAACAGCTTGGCCCAGCAAGCAGCAGAGCCTGTGCACCAGCCCTAATGAGGGCAGTAGTAGCAGGGGTCAGTGGAGGGCTGTGGCCAATGAAGGGAACAAAGGCAATCACCACACTGCATTCCCCCCACACCTCCAACAGCAAACCTATCCTGTTTCCTTCAACATACTATTTCAACATCCCCAAGGACATTCTCCATCCTAGATCTTCTATTTTCAATAATCAAGTCCATCCTCTCTTTTTCAACTTGGAACCCTAGCCTAAAGTGACTGTTTGCCTATAGAACCTCACATGTGTCTATGGCTTATTTCCCAGCTACAGCCTAAACCTCTGCTGATGACAACAAAAGCATCTCCATGGCAACCATCACTGAGCAACAGTGCAAAGCTGGGGTTGAAGCCTGAATTCTCCCACAAATGGCTTCCACAGTGTTAAACCCATGTCATTGCTCACCCTCTGAGCCCACTGGCCTGACCCAGAACAACAGAAACAGAACAATTCTAAATTAAAATTGTCCTTTTACTTTCCTCGGGGCATCTTTACCAAAAAATAAAAATAAAAAAGATCACAAAACTTGCCAGAGTTCCACCAACGCCTTGAAAGTACAGTATTTATTCAATCAAAGGTCTCAGTGAATTGTAGAAAAAGAACAAATGGGGAAAGGGAAGATGATACCTGAAACAAACACGTGGACAAATAGAAAAATGCCAAACTGCTGTTGAATGGAGACAAAAAAAAAAGAGAAGGTTCTGGGGCAAATATATTCACATTGCCTCATAGCATAAGCCCAAAGAAAGTCCCTGCTAGGGGGATCCTTGTGGTAAATGCTTTCTTTTCATAAGGATCAATCCAACCCTGCCTCTTATGTTTAAATGCTAAATTCAAAAATGTACTGCAATGAAAGAACAACAAACCTTTGTTGGCTCTCTGGGGGAACTAAAGATACTGAAATGTATGCCTTGCTGAGACAGCTCTGTAAATAGCAAAGTCCTATTTTTCTTTGCTCACAGACAAAGCACAGTACTACAGATTTGGGTCTTGGATTTCTTTTTTAAATCCTCTCAAATTCATTTTTGCCAGAGTCATCCGATTCTGCTCTGACGCCAAAGCTTTTAACACAGTTGGTGGTGGCACAGCCAACACTGGTGACCTAACAAAGAAAGTTCATTCAAAAGCCATATTTCTGAAGGGAAAAAGAGCTCAGTCTTAAGAGACCCAGATTTTGCAAAGAGCAACTGCACCTCTACTGTCATAAAATTTCTGAACCCCCCCAACCCATATATAGGTTACATCAGTCCCATCAGCATACCAAAGATGGTGTATCGTGATTCACAGTAAAGATTCCAAATTTTGGTATTCAGACAGGCATCCTGAGTGTAAAGAAGGCAACTGGTGACTACCTAGGAATTCTGAGGATAGATGGACCATTCAGAGTCACTGATGCTTTCCGTCTTCTGTCCTGATGGGCTGCTACTCAGGAAACCCAGGGACCAACAAAAATCACTCTGCTACTACTGGTCACTTTTGCTTTGAAAGGACTAAATGCTTGAGAAAGGACAGTTTGTCTAAACTAGCCTTTGAAGAGTATTCCCAGAGGTTCCCCTACTTTGCCTATATCTCAGGTCTCCAGCAGGGGCAGGCCATAAGTCCCTATATCAGGTGACAGCAGAAACCCCTGTGCTGGACTTCAGAGGCTCCTTGCCTCTAACCCCAAGAAGCCTCGGGGATACAAGTCAGAATGGAGTCCAATGACCAAAGAACCCAGAGCTCCTGGAGCAGAATCATGGGGTAAATAAGGGGCTGGTCTGTATCTCATCCTGGACAGCAAGCAAACCTCCACTGAGTGAAAGAGTTATCAGGGACATCTCAGAAGCTCCTGGCTGCTAAGGAGAAATCTCAAAGAGAGAGGTCCCAATTGCTCTAACTCCAAGGTTCTCCCATATCTTCCATGTCCTCTGAGATCAATGGCACAAACTTTTCCTCTCCCTTTTCCTGCCTCTTTTTTCCAGGGCTGCTCCAGGCTTCTGAGATGCTCAGTCTGAACATTCAACCAGAGGGATGCCAGGGACTTCTGATGTCCTTCTAGGGTGAGGCTCCAGGGGGCTTCAGATGTGAGGGGCTCTATAGTCTTATGGTCTTCCAGCATACAACATCTACTCTGTCACTGGTCTCTGCAACAGGCTTTCAGGCATCCCATATGGTCACAGGATTATCAACAACCCATTTTATGTGGCCTCTCTCTAACCAAACTTAGCATATAAATGCACTACCTCCCCCACCCCATCCCCACCTTGTTAGGCAAGGAGACAAACAAAAGATGGAAACTATTTAAGAGAACTAGCAAAACAATTCTTATCTTTCGATATATACCAGGCTCTGCTGTGTTTTTAGTACAGAAGCATGCAAGAAGCAAGCCAATCAAATTCATATTTATTATACACTTACTACACGTAAGGCACTATGATTCTCCAACATATATTACATTAATTGAAGAGGAATTCAAAAGGGAGCAACAAAGAAAACTAAGGATTAGAAAATAGGCATTTGAATTCTTTTTGATCATGATGTTAATTACAGAACCTGAAGAAAGATTGAGAGATAGTTGGATGAAAAAGAAAATGTGCCACTTTATATGGAAGAGACTGACCAGTTTACCATTTCCACTGAGGCTAAGGAATGACTCTATACTACAGAGAAGAAACATTATATTAATACATGGAAAAGTAACCTGTCAAAATGGTGTATCACACATAAGAAAATCCTTGTTAAAGATCTTTTATAAAAAAGGGGGTAGAGAAATCAACTCCCAAGTATTTAATAAGATCCCATCCCAAAACCAGCCCAATGCAGTATAATCCTGTGGTTGAAAGTGGGAAGTCTGTAGTCATTCTGGCCTGGGTTCAAATCCTAGCTCAACCACTTATTAGCTATACAATCTTGGGCAAGTTATTTAAGCCTGTGTCCTCATTTGGAAAATGGTGGTAGTAAGAGTCCTTAGCTCATTAAGTGATTGTGAGGGTTAAATTACATGCATGTAAGAATTTCACATAGTGTCTGACATATAGGACAGCCTCAATAAACTGGTGTTGCTTTTGCTCGACTCCTTGCCTAGAAGGCACCTGCCCAGGGATCTGGTTTACCAAAACACAATCAACAAGGAAGAAATAGACAAAAATGTTTCTGATCAATCAGAATAGAAGTCAGTTCACTGAACAAAAGTCCATTCCCTTTGCTCCCTGAGCCCACACTATGACTCAATTCGTGCACAATTCAGTATAAAGAGTTTCTATTCCAAGTTTATGGAGCAAAATAAGTTTTAGGTATAATATCACTTTGGTAGAAGCAGTTCAACCAAAGGCTAGATTTTTAATATTGCCAGAGTCCATATCAGAACTGAGCTTAGCACAGTTCCTTTGACTGACAGGCCTACCCACACACAGAAAAAAAAGCTAAGTTTGACCAGGGAAGAGAACAACGAAGGACAAAAATCTCCACTCTAGAAGTGGTGCTTTTAGAGACCGAGGTTTCAAAACACTTCCTACTCCCTTGTGAACATTCCAAAAAGAGTAAAGGGCCATGGTAGAGAGCAGTGATATGGGTTACCAGACAAAATACAGGACACTTAGTTAAATTTGAATTTCTAACAATTTTTTAGTATAAGTATGGAAATTTTGAAACATTAGGGGCATACTCACATTCAAAGAATTATTGTTGTTTATCTGGAATTCAACTTTAGCTGAGCATCCTGTGTTTTAATTTGCTGAATGTGGCAGACCAAGACATGGTACAAGGAACCTCCTGTATGTAGACAGACTAAGGCCAGAAATGAACTAGAAATACTGAAAACCCCAAATAATGCCCAGACAGTTCCTTTGCCAGGTATATAAACAGAGAGAATTCATTCCAGGGGAAGATAGGAACCCTGCAACTGGAGTAAAAAATCCAATGTGAAAAGCATTTAGCCTATACTGTAAGGGGTGGAGAGGTCCCCTTGGGCAAATTAGCTTGTCTCATTGCCTGGACATTCAAGTCAAATAGGTCCAGTCTGTTTGTGGAAAGGCTCTTGCATCCACAAGCCAGGCACATACGCTTCATGGTTGGTAGAGCTGTATAATTGCCCCCATTCATCAAAGCTCTAGGAAAACTTCCATGGAAACTCAGTGCCCATCCCACACGTTCCCCAGCATGCACACTACACCTACTGCCATCGCAGCACAACCCACACAGAACAGAAGTACCAATTTATCTGTCCGTCTCTCCCTCTAGATGGTGAACCCCTCGAGGATACGAACAGCATCTAATCTATCGGGGACACCACAGTGGGTGGCCACCACACAAGACAGTTGGTTGGCATGCATGGTTCTTGTAAGGAATTTTGCAGTAGGAAGGTGCTAATTAGACTTTACTGGGAACAAGTCAGAAAGGAGAGAGAGAGAATAATCCATTCTTTTCAACAGATTAGATATATTTTTCTGTACAGGTTTTATACATAAGCACACCTTATGTCTACTGACCTGTGAATACATAGCAGTGAAAAAGAAAAACTCCGAAGATCTTTTTTGAGGTTTATTTCCAGGGGTGAAGGAAAAGATCTACATGTTTGCAACTATATAAGAATATAAATGTACATAAAGACCTTAAGTAAATGTCTATATCTGCAAGTCATGGGTGCATATGTAATACACTAGAGCTTCCTTAAAGGGAGTGAGAGATATTAGAAAAAAGACGCAATCGGATCTCTTCCTAAAAATACTCAGAACTCTAAGGCTCTTAATTCTAGCATCAGCTCACAATAGTAGCCCCGTTGTGTTAATGAAACTGTAACATGACATTTCTCGCCACTAACCTTTATACAGTGTCCACAGGATTCCACAAATTGGGATAGGAATGGCATCACAGAAATGATACTAAAATACGTTCAAAGCCTAATACTGCTTCAAGATAAGTGCCCACCCCATGTGTGAACTGCATTTTGCATTTCACGGAACCTCTCTTCCACCCACGTCATCTCATCTCTCTCCTTACCACATACCTCCCCTGGGCACCTTCCAATATGTCCTTCCCCATTCCATCCCTGTCCCCCCAACCTCTCTTCCTCACAGATTGTTGAGGTACTCATTGACTATTTAAAATACCATTAATATCATCATCGGTTCTCTCTGGCCATGTGAAAAAAATGAGACAGCATGGAACAGAGCATGTTTTCTCATTCCCCAGGAACTGGGCAAGACCATTCACTGGATCTAGAAGAAAACATTATAGAACTGGTATTTACACTTCGTTTCATCTCACCCGTTTTCAATTTCTGTTTTTGTGTGGGCTTTAAAATGGACACAACATATTAGATAGTTTACACATATAATTGTAAACTAAATAACTATGCTGTTTATTTGTGTTCCAGTTTTTTTACGGCCACCTAACAAACCACCCCAAAACTTTGTGGCATCAAATAGCAATCATTTTAACACACACACAGATTCTGTGGATTAGGAGATTGGACAGTGTCTCAGCTCCGTGGTTTCTCAGTTGGTTTCTTAGTCTGCCTGAACTGCTGTCACAGGTACCACACACTGGTAGGCTTAAACAATGGGAATTTATTGGTTCATGGCTTTAGGGGCCAGAAGTCCAAATGAAGGCATTAGCAAGACCATGCTTCCTCCCCAAAGACTGCAGCATGCAATGCCCGCGGCTGATGATTGTTGGGATTCCCTTGCCTTCCCATCACATAGCTATGGCCTCTCCTTTCACTTCCAGGTCCCCCTGACTTTCTGCTTCTCCCTGTTGCTTCCTCTACCCTGGCTTCCCATTTCTTCTCTTTATAAAGCTTGAGTAAACTGGATTAGACCCACAGGAATGCAGATGAAGATTAAGAACATGTCTAAAGTCTAAGTACATAATTCCACAGTTGGGAAGACAAACTGCTGTAAGGTAACAGGCTGGAACCTTCTGGAGCTTCTTTGCTCTACATAGCTGGCTCCTATGCTCAGCAGGGGCTGTTGACTGGAGCACCTACATGTGGTCCCCAGGTGGCTTCTCCCAATGTGGCTTCTGGAAACGTTCAGAGAGCAAGTACCCCAAGGGAAGCAGGTGGGAGCAGGAGCATGGCCTTTCTGACCCAGCCTCAGAAGCCGCCTAGCACCACTTCCTCCATACTCTTTGGTCAAAGCAGGCAGAGTCCCACCAAGACACAAAGGGAGGGGATGAAACTCCACCTCTTGACAAAGTGGCCAAGTCACATTGCAGAAGAGCACATTGCAGTCATCTCTGAAAGATAATCTTCCACAACTTTCCTGTTTGCTCTCGGATCTGCTCCCCACCCTTCCTCTGCACTGGTCTGCATTGCAGAGGAAGAATCTAGCAGCCACACCTCCCAGGCTAGGGAAATATGTTTAAACAATGGAGGTGCTGCCAAAAGGCTGAAGGGGTGCTGAAGAGAGGAAGAAGCTAGGTCCTTCTCCCTGCCTCCTCTCTGTTCAGTGAGTATTTTCTCAGTAGCTATTTCTCCTCCATGGTTTCCTTCCTCTGGTGTCAGAAACCACCTTGTACCCGTTCCCAGCCCACAGCCTGGGGCCCAAGGGTTGGTCCTGGATTTCTGCTCTGCTGACCTGGGGTTGCCTGACCATGCACTGTTTAGCTTTTCAGCATTTCCGATCCCTTTATAACTAATGCACAGTATTAAATCCTCCCTCTTGAACTACCTGGTATGGGCTCTGTTTCCCTATTAGACTCTGACTCTATAATAAATCTGCACATATTGGTGACAAATATTCCAAAAATTTTATCATCAAAATGTAGAATCAAAACTTACATAGTTTGAAAAGCCCCAGTATGGAAGTCGGGTCCCTTGAATTCTTGTCCTGCATCAGGCACTAGTAATAAACTGACATCTGCTTAATCCATGGTCCTTCACATAGTCAGCCACACAACAAGTTGTCCCCAGAGGTTCTGACCATGCTATGACTCTGTCTTCTAATCTGCCCACTAGGCCCAGACCCAGCCCACACTGGCCTTGGTTCTGAACAGCTCAGCTCAGCACTGAAAAAAAAAAAAAAACCCAGCGAACAAACTATTTTCCATATTACCAGACAGGTCAGACAGCAGTGGAGCCAGGTTCCCAGCAAGGGCTCGTGGCTGGGACAGAGAGGATGCGGCCAGCACATCCAGTTAGAGTGAGGCCTCCACTGACCATCTTAGGGCACTTTCTGCCCTCTTAGCTCGAGAGAAAAGCATCACGATGTTTGCAACGGAAACCCTGTGAGTCAATCTGGCCAGCTGCAGACTGAGCCTCATCCGAGTTCAGGAGAACTATATGGGGACGTTCACAGCATCTGAAAAAACGAACTTTTTCTTCTTTGAAGGGGAGAAATAAAAGCTTATGACACAGTCTGTTGCAAAAGTAAAGAAAAACTTTGCAACTAAGTGTGCCAATTATACCATCACAGGGGAAAGCGTCCAGTTTAGAGAGGCACCTTCACTACAGAGCTGACAGAGACAGACAAATTCAGGTTGGCGCCTTTTGCTTTTTCTTTTAGGTACATATAAATCATTCATCCCCCAACTCACTCATCTCCTCATTTTGTATCCCAGGGAAAGAGGATTTAACAAAACTGATTGTGGATTTAATGAAACATCTTTAAGACATTGAAGGAAATGTGATATTACAGCAAACTATTAAAAATTTGACTATATTAAGTCCAAACATTTTATTCAACTATTATTTAAAACAAATAGGTTACACGTATAGACTTAGAAGTCTTTGGTAGTACAGCTATAGCTCATAACAGGATTTGGCCTGTAAATCCATCTAAGTACTACTTGGGAACAAAATTGAGGAAAAAGTCCATTCAAAACCAAGACCCTGAAATAACATTCACGATGCTGAAAGGTTAACAAGAAGCACCAATGTTTCACCGCGGGGCTACCCTGGGCTTCAAGTCTTGCCTAAATCACTACTCCGACCCTATCTAGAGTAGAACTTGGGAGGCATACAAACCCAAAACTTTATCTTGATGACTCTGAAAGAGCAGAAAGCAGTTAGAAGCAATTCTAACTGAAGCAAAATTGTACTTATTCTGCTTAGCCCACACTAGAATTATGCATCCAAATGATTTTGAAATGAACTGGGCAGAATCCATCCTGTATACAGGAGGATTCCTTACTTATCCCAGTTCCACGTTTGGGTCTCTAAGTATTATACAACACTTGGAAACTGCCACTACCAAGTAGGAATGAAGGCAAATGAGGAGATAAAGATAAGCAGACAGCAGTTTCAGTTAAGATACTAAGAACAATTGCATTTAATTTGCCTACCGCATGCAACACGCTTTTCTAGAGTCTGTGCAAAATGTGAAGATGAATAAGACACAGACTAGCTCTCCAAGGCCCTGCAGTTGAGTGATGGAGTCAGGCACAGACACGAATAACTCTGAAATAAGACTTAAAGGTGATAAGTGTCACTGAGAGTACGAGTGATAGATAAGAATGTGGGAGGGAGAGCTGCATCTCCTGTTTGAAGGGTATGGGAATGCTTCTGTGGCGAGGTGGGATTCCAACAGGGCCTTGAGGGAGGAGGCAGGAGGGTGCAAAGGCAGGGGAGAGCCAAACCGTGGATGCCAGTGAACAAGAGCAAAGCGCAAACTTCATCCTGCCAGCAATAATGAGCTGCCACAGGTTTCTGAGAGGGTTGATGTGATTAGATCTCTGATTCAAAAGACAACTCGTGGCAACTTGAGTTATGTTCTTAAAACCCATATTCCTCAGAGGGAATTTTGAAAAATTTCGTATCAGGGCAATAACTCTTTTCTCTCAGTCACAGCTGCCCTGAATGCTCCAACTCTCATTCTGTCTTAAAGGCCTCAGTCTGCAACCAAGTGCTTTAGTCTCCAAGTCGCTGCCTCCAAATGTTCATCCCGTATGGGCTCTGGACGCCCCGTGTGGTACAACATCTGTCTGCCCGGCAACGAGCTGCGACATCAGGACAAAACCTGGAATCTCCCGAGGGTTCTCCAGCAAGTCCATCAGCGGCAGAAGAACCCAACTTCCATTTTCCTGTAAACACCCATGGAAATGAAGAGCAAAGGATACATTTTTTTTTTATGGATGAGTAGCATCCATGTCCCTTAAACAATTCATTTCAAGGCTCTCTTGGTCCACAATTTCTCTGGACTCAGAGTTCAGAATCTTCCCTCTAGTGCTATAATTCAAGACTGAATTTCAAAGGAAACTTCTTTCCTCCTCTACTCTTAATTTCCATGTGTAAACAGACTCCACGTATCTAGGGTGAGCAATCCCAGAGCCTTGTGTCCCACAGGTCAAAGAGAATTCAGTATTTATTTCCTTGTAGGCATAAGTAATGAATTAGATTAAAATTCAAGTTCAGTAGAATATGTGAGCAAGAAAAGGGGGGAAAAACAGGCAAAGAGAGGGTCAGCCCATACCATCAACCTATGGCTTCCATTAGCTCTTCGCTTGGGGATTTGCCATATTCCGATGCTTCCACTGGAACAAGGTTGCCACTTGGACCCTCCCCTAGGGGCCCAGTCAACACAGTCACTTTGAAGCAGTGCAAGCTCTGGGAAGAGAGGCACCCACGGCAGTCTGGAGCACATATCGTTCGCACGTCTGTGAGTGTGTGTGTGTACACACACTGACACACGAGAGAAGGAGAGAGGTTTCCCATACAGGGTATTTCTGAGGTGATTCTCAGTGGAAATGAAAGAACCCCAAACGAACTCCTGTGCCTCCCATTGACAACCTTCCCCCGGCCGCACGGAGCAGACTGGCAGCCCCCTCCAACACCACGGGACGTCACAGCCTCCTCCGTGCAGCCTGGGAGAAGCAGTCAGCTGCCTCCCACCGCCAGGCTCCTACTCCCTCCCACAGCCTGTCTTTTGCAAGAAGAGGCCAAGGCCCCAACAGGTGTGCATGCTGAGCTCCGAAAGGGCTGGGAGGGAGAGACCTGGAGCTGGAAGTTTCTCCTCCACAAACTCCCCAGCCAAATGCAGACTCCATAGGACAGCGGCGGCTCTGAAGTGTCCCCACGCGCTGCCCTCTCCCTCTTACAGACGAGCCAGGCTCTGCAGCTGCCAAGTCTCCAAACTGCTCCCTACATCCTGGCTCCTCAGAGTTTACTGGAACCCCACAAAGGGTGAAAAGGGAAGTGGGATGAGGCGAAAACCCATATGAGGCAAATTACTAACTCTGACAAGTATGAATAGAAAATAGAGGCCAGAGTCGGCCACGCTGTCCAATGTGGAAGGCCCCAGCCATGTGACTGTTTAAATGTGAAATAATTTAAACTACATTTAAAGTTCCATTCTCTAGTCTCACTAGCCATATTTTTTTCTGTTGGACAGCAAAGATAAAGAACATTTTCATCATCGCAGAAAGTTCTATAGGGCAGCGTTGGTCTCAAGGTTATGATGATGAGGTCTACTTGCACCTGGGATTAGGAATAAAATGTAGTGTATGCAATAAAGTGAAAAGAGCACTAATTAGGAGTTCTAAGTGTGCTCCACTAATAACGGGCTCTAATGCCATCAGGGAACCACTAAGGAGCCCTATCTGCAAAATAAGAGCATTGAACTAGACAGGTAAGCCCCAAACCCTCACCTGATTGTGTAAAATAACGCAACAATGCAACGGGCTGTAATGGGGAGAGCAGGAGGCCTGGAGTCCCACTAGTCACGGAGCCCAGTCGCCTTAGTTTTTTTTTCAGCTGCTTAATAGAATAATATCATCAATCTCATCAATCCAACAGGATAATATATTTGAAATTGTCCTGTTTGCTGCAAAAATGCTAAACAAAAGCTAGATGTTACTCTCTTAAGTTAAAGCATCTGAAGCCCCTCTATTTTAAGATTCCTACTTCTTTCCTTTATCCCTTTGAAGGATCTCCTTTAGCAAGTGCCCAGGATATGGCACAGGTTTGTCTTTGTTCCTGCTGGCAGCCTCTTCGGGAGAGGCCTTTTGTTGCCTGGGATCAGCAAACCCAGTTTTACTTCCTCCTCCTCCTCCCCTACCCTCCACCAAGACAACCACAAAGAGAAGAGCAGGTTATTTTAACATCAGACACAAGATATGCCTATGGAATTCCTCCTTGGCTTTGAGGGGAAAAAATAAAAAGTCAGTCACAGAGACATCATTTACTGAGGTCCTGCTATATTCAGAGCTCATTATTTGGGCCATGGAAAATAGATTTTTTTCAAAAATTTAAAAAAGAGGTACTAGCAAAAAAAAAAAAAAAAAAAACATACATATTTGGAAAGGCTTTAAAATTACTTCGGGATTCTTCATACATATCAGCAGGTATAACTTAATGTAGGCTGAGTCTAATAATTAGTACTTAAGGCCAAAAAAGAGATATTGAGTAATCAAACGAGACTCTGGTGGGTTACTCAGGAAGGTTTCTCAGGGGAGCTCCAAACTGAGCCAGGTTTTGAAAGAGGTGACAGACACTGCTTGGCAAAAAGGGGAGGAGAACTCTTTCCAGGGAGTGAAATTATAACGTGCCAAAGTGCTGAGACCGGAGCAAGGGTTCTGCAAGGCAACCTCAGACAGGTGAGTGCCCAGAGTCCATGCAGGGCAGAAACACGAAGGCAGAACCTGCGGGGAGAGAGGTCTGGCGACAAAGGGCTTTGGGGGGAATTTCCTTTTGCTAATAAGCAGTAATGGAGAGCCACTGTGGATTCTTGAGCAGAGGAAAACAGTAGTTAATGAAGACAATTCCAGCAGCTGTGTGGAGGACGGCTGCAAGGAGGAGCGACAGGGAAGCCAGCCTGAGTCCTGAGCTATGCAGTAGCCATGGAAATGGAAATGAGGATCAAAGGAAACAATGCAGAGAGAGAACTGGCAGAAATTGGTGTAGACTGGGGGGTTTCTGGGAGCAAGCCAGTGGGAACCGGTGCCAGGACAGTGTGCCATTGGCAATAAAGGAAATGCTGGAAAAGGGTAGACATTTGAATGGAAGTAGGGGGGGAACACCAGGTCCTTTCTTTTTCTTTAACATTTTCCAATATCAGGAGAATATGCAAGGGGAGAGTTTTCTGTAAATCACTGGAGACATAATCACGATGCTGGAAATAAAGATTTCAGAACTATCCAAAATCAGTTTGTAACTGAAACCATGAGAGAAAATGAGCCTCGAAAGGAGTTGAGTACTGGGGGAAATCAAAACAGGCACCAGATGAAGTCTTAAGGCAATGGCGGCAGCGACGAGAGCCAAGATGTAGAGCAGGGTTTCGCAAGCTCGGTACTATTGACCAGATAATTCTATGCGTGGGGGTTGGGGGCATGGTCCTGAGCATTGTGGGAGGTTTAGCAGCATCCCTCACCTCTAGATGCCAGTAGCCCACCTCTCCCAGGGTCACGACACTCATAAATCTTGCCAAACTTTGCCAAATGTCCCGAGAGGTAAAAAAAAAAAAAAAAATCAGCCCCGGCTGATCACCACTGAGGTAGAGGTAAAAGTAATAGCTAGCGTTTACTTGTTGAGCACTTACAGTGTGCCAGGCATTGTCCTAAGGGCTTTATAGGTATTAATTCATTGAACACTCAAAAGCTTTTCAGGCAGCTGTACTATTATTACACCCATGATATAAATGAGGAAACTGAGACTCAGAGAGTTCAGGTAAGTTTTCAAAGTTCCCACCACTAGGTCCTGGCAACTTCAGGGAGCTGAGTCCCAAGGCCATGCTCCTTGCCACAGGGCTCCTCCACCGTTCTGTGGGAGGGGGACTCAGATGCGAGAGCACGTAGAAGACAGATCCCATAAGGTCCATCAGGGAATGGGGTTGGGCTATCAGGGGATGTGCAAGATCCTTCAAGTGCTAGGCTTGAAGGGCTGGGTTGATGCTGGTCCTATCCAAGAAACAGAGAACTCAGAAAGAAGGCTAGGTCGGGGAAGATAATGATATTTATTTTGGATAGATAAAGGTTTTAGGGTGGCATTTAAAGCAGCTGTGACGGAACAGTGGGAAGAAAGAATTTCATGATGTCAGGAAAGGTGAAGGGGCAAGTGTCATAACAAAACCCCTCGTGAAGACGAGGCCTGGGCCAGCAACAAAGGCTGTGGCATTTGTTTGTGAAAGATGGAGCAAAGGCCCTCTGAAGCTTCCAGCAAGCAAAAGATAAACATGAATAATCACGGACGGCGACATCAGAGAGTGCCGATGTTCTCAGTGGAGTATGAGGATTCCAGCCACCGTGAGCAGGAGTCTGGGGGAAATGTGCTCACAGAGGAGATGTTTTAGGAGCTGGGGAGGGCTGTGATCCTGGGGTGCATGAACAACAGCTAGCCAGCCCATCTTTCAGGGCCGATGGGGTTCTGGAAGGCAGGACTCTGAAGTGGCTAGGTGAGCTCATCTCTGGAACTTTCTTCATCTGCCCTTAGTAGCATGAGTAGTAGAACAAAAAAGCAGATATAACTGCAAGTGATGGAGACATTAGAGTGTAATGAAACCTAAAGTGGCAGAGTAGGCAGGAGAAGGAAGCAACAAGGGGATTCCACATGGGCAAGCCAAGGGTCAGCAATCCAAGTGAGGGGGTGAGGGAAGCAAAGCTGAAGGGCTCCAGGAAGAAGAAACGAGGCATCAGGGGAAGGGGTGGGAAAGATGTGACGCTCAGGGAGGATCCTTGCTGGCAGTCTGGGTGGCATGTCTAAGTGGAGAGGGCATTTTTGTGGTAGGTGTTGGTGTGCAATGGAAATATAAAAGAACCCTTGACGCCAACATTTTAAAAGTTGCCTTGGTGTCTATTTTGAGAATATGACTGAAAATGGAATAAAGAGCCAAAACGATGGCCAGTTTGACTGAATAACTAAATACACACTTGTTTTATTCAAATTACAGTAAGTTCTTTCCCTCCGGGCAAACTGAACAATCCACTTATAATGAAAAATCTAAGAACGGTTATTTCCACAGCATGAGGAGCCGTGTGCATAAAATTACAGGTTAAGAGCATTTATTTCTTCAATCCCCTATGTCTTCTAGAAACATGGGTCCATGGAATGGCAGACAGGAATGGCCGGGAGGTTCAAGAAATCAGGGACCGTCTTTCTCCCTTAAAGTGGACGCTGCAAGCAGCACTGTTTGAAGCAAAGCAAAAGTCTTACACACACTAGACAAAGGAGCAGGGTGGGGAAGGTAGAGGAAAAGGGTCTGGAATAGCAGTTCTCAAGCCTGGCTGTGTGTTAGACCTACCTGGGCAGCATTTACAGGCCCAAGAATCTGTGCACTGACAAATACTCTCTAAGGCTTCTCACACTCTGCAGTGAAATGGTTTCTCATTCTTTTTCTCATTCATTTTATCATATTCTCTCTCACACACACGCACACACGTGCGTGAGGAGCTGGCTCTTGCACACGGCAGGGCGCGTGGCTACACTTGGCAGCTGCTCTGTCCTCCAGCTCCATCTGGGCTTGAGCCAAGGAGCCAGGCGGGAGCAGAGAGAGCTCGTTTTGCCTCCACAACCAGCTTGTTCGCACTACTGATTCTGATAACAAAAGGAGATGAGGACCCAATGCTTTAAGTACTTAGCATCCCTTCTCCTGGAAACAGAAACATTTCACAAAGACCAGGATTTCCACCTGCCTGCAGTTACTAAACTCTGCCAGGTTTTAGCAAACTGCATTCATTTTGTATAAAATCACCCTGAATTGCCTATGCTTCTGGTAGGTACCATGTCACAAACAACCTAAAACCAGGAGGATAAAAAAACAAAATTCTGTTTGAGTGCTTGATTCAGTGAACTCATAATACACAGTTCCTTTCCCCAAAATGTCTATTTGCCACCATTTAGAGAAAAGAGTAAGACAAAGAAATGTACACAGAGCAAGCTACAGGCACCAAAAAGCAGGTAGGCAGAGGCCAGGGTTACACCCAAGGAAGCCCTGGGAGGGGCTGGCAGGCAGGCGGGCTGCTGGCTGACCTCCACAAATAGGTCACAAAAACTCCCCGGAGTCCAGACAGAACTTCCAGGGTGGCAGAGCAGCTGTCGCTTTCTGACTCTCCCAGAGAAGTGTGCCAAAAAACTCCGTCATAGACCAGGCTGGGAAGGGGGAGGGGAGAAAGGGGAGGGGGAGGGAGGAGGGGGGAGAGAACAGCGGCACCGGGGAATACTGAGGGGCAGCAGGTCTGGGAAGATCTCTGTTTGCACCAGTCCCACTCCCTAATGTCTGAGAAGGGGAAAACTCCCTGCAGCCCAGTAGCCCTCGATCTCTCCCCTCCATCCTTCCCTTCCCACCCCTCCCCTTCCTTCTGCTCCCCCTCCCCGGTTTTCTCCTACTCATTGCCCAGAGTAGAAGATGACCCAAAGAACTCGAGTGGCCTTGATGCCCTGGATATGGCACAGTCCTCTCCTTCCTTCCATCAATCTTCCTTTGTTTGCTCCTTCTTTCCTTGCTATTCAAATTCTCTTCAATACGTCCAGGGTCCCAGTGCCCGGGTCTCCCTGCATTGCCCCCTTACACATAATTTCAGGACTTATTTCACAACACTCCCAGTTCCCCGAGGTCATCCCAGGCCACAGGATCATATATGTCCCTCTGTCTCCACCATAAGCAGAAACAACATATCTAACCTCTATATTTCTTTTCTTCTTTGTACTAAAGCCAGAGTGTAGAATTGCTGAGGAATGGGCTGGGCGAGGCATTTGTATGGGAGAAAGAGAAGAAGATGGAAGAGGCCAGCAAGGACCACCACTATTTCTTCTTCCTGTCCCCCTGAGAAATCGCCAGCATTACTCATAGCCTATGGACTGGAGAGGTAAAGGAGCTGAGTTCCAGGCACTTTTCATACTTTACCTTATCTAACCTTCACACAACCTGCATTTTACAAAATAGGAAAGTAGAGGGCCAAGAACTCACCCAAGGCCACTTGGTGGCAAGTGGCAAATCCAGGATTCTGAACTCAAGTTCCTTTGACATCAAACACCTGGCTCTTTATTTACTTGGGCCACTTTCCCAGACAGGGGTGATATGGCTTCAGTCTTTACTTCCAAACTATTCAAAATCTAGGTTTTCCTTGGTTTAAAAGTCACAGTAATATGAGCCTAGAAATTAGAGGCAAGGATCCCAGAGAGAGAAAGGAACAAAGAGAGAATCTACAAAGTTTATCTCCACTGAGTATCAACTCTCTGTTACGGGGATCCTATCAGAAATCTTAATTCATTCCAGCCTTTTCTTGATTACAGCAACCCTTCCCCAGTGCTCACCTGCCTCACCCAGGTGAGGGCTGGCCAGCACATGTCTGGGCCAGGTGGCAGGTGCTCCCACATCACCTGGTTTACACCACCTTGAGGACACTTTCACTCCTGCCCCTTCTCCAGCCATTGTCTCCCAGGTCTCAGCTCTGGAGACCAGCATTTCACTCTATCCCAGGGTCCAGTGCTTGGCAACAAGCCTTCCCCAACATTCTTTAAATGACTAGATGAGGCTGCTTCATCCTGGCAGAACAAAGGAGTCAGGGTCTCAAGGAAATCTCTGCCACATAATCCTCACCTTCCAAGACAAACAGCTGAAGGAATAGCTGCCAGGGTATGCCCTAGACGCATGGTCTGGAGAGAGGTTTCTTCACCTGGTATCCATGGCCGGGCTTTGGGGATCCTAAGTCAACTCTGTGTTTTGTGTTGAACTTTGGGAGTCACATAAAAGTAGATTTTTCTGGAAAGGGGATCCAGAGTCTACATGGTACAGTTTGAGAATCACTGATCAAATGTAAGTGTGGGTTGGAGGTGAGGGTAGAAATGGGAGTGGTTGCAAAGATAGAGCTGGGGATGTGGGGAGAGGGGTAAGACCTGAGGTTGTGTATTATAGTGTCCCTAATTAATGTTTTAAAATCCTCTCCAATTTTAATTTGGTTTTGTGTTCTCCTAACCCATGGTAAAATCCAGATTTTATATACACACACACACATGTATGCACGTGTGCATGACTGTATGTTACCAACTGGTAAAAAACATAGACTATACTTTCTGCATGGTTTTGTAAACCTACCATGGCTCTAATGAAAAATATAGAAACAAAATAATAATGATCCCTAAACCCTATACCCTGCCTTTTCCATTTTTACAATTCTTACTATTTCTGAATTTGCTGGCCTGTCCACCTAAGTCACTTTTCTTCTTAGATTAAGTTTTGTTTATCTAGCTAGGTTTCCTCCAAGCTTCCTGATCCAAGATAACAAGATGTGTCAAGGCAGAGGTAGAGTAGAAAGAGCCCTGGACTTGGGAATCAGAAAAACTGGGCTTGAGTTCTAGCTTTTTCTTCTTGATTGTTCAATTTTGGGCAATCACTAGAGCACTGTGTACACCATTTGCTTCATCTGTAAAATGGGAATAATAGTTCCTGCCCAGAGTTTTTCCTGGTGAGTTCTTGGGAAGATCAAATAATGTACTGGGAAGGAAACAGATGAGAAAGCCCTTGGTAAACTATAAAACACTCCAGAAATATAGATGATTGATATTCTTATAACCATTTTGGTTTGCAACCTTCATTCATTGAAAACCTTCCTTTCTTTCTTTCAAGTGCATTATTTACTTTGGCTGGTTTCCTTAGAGCCCTTTATCTTATCCTGTGGTCAATCAGTTGGTCACTCTGCCCAGGGCTCGCTTCAACCTCTAAATCCTCTATTAATTGGCTCCTCTTTGTGAGTATATTCTGTGGTTTTTTTTATCCTAAGAATTATTGTTCTCTAAATATTCTGGAAACATTTCACCTCCTGGTCATTTTTTTTCTTTCTCTGCCAGCAATGATTTGATGAGATACTCAAAGAAGTTGATGTCATTCTTGATCTGCAGGCCTGTAAGTCAAACTACTGCAGCCCCCACACATGGAAAAGCTATGCAGCACTCCCCCACCGCCAGCGTGGCGTGGGGAAGCTACCGGGTGGGACCAGGGACAGACATAGTGGTTAATACGTATTAAACGCTCACTCTGTGCAAGTACTGTTCAAAATAAAATAACCTATTTAATTCTCACAATAACCCTAAAGGGCCAGAATTATTAATACCCCATTTTATAGAGAAGCAATCTAGGGACACAGAAAAGTGAAGACAAGTACCCAGTAAACTAATAAGGGCCAGAATACCTGGCCGTCTGACTCCTGAATCGTAGTGCTCAACCACTGCTTTCTGCACCTGCCACCACATTATACTGCAGTAGGAAAGGGTGGACAGCGTGCAGGCCAGTGGGTCCCGCGATACCCCTGAAGTGCCCCTGGAGAAGAAGGTGGCCGGGAAAATTTCAGAAACCCAAAGAGGACAGCAGACACCTGAGAAGCACAAGTACCAGAAGTACAACCCAACTCACCCTCTGCACAGCTCAACTCACAGTGCACTAATTACATTTCTATGCATCTCTGGGGACTCTCCTGGGTGAGCACATCAGGAGAACAAGGTCCGCAAATATTCACACAAACCCAGATCCTAAGCACCCTTCAAATTCCACCATGCACTCCCTTCTCTTCCCTTCACTATCCTCATTCTATAGAACCAGACACACAATATATTTCTTCTAAGTCTCTGACCATTCAAGTCAACCAAAAACATTTATTCTGAAGCTGTGGAGCACAGGGTTTAAGAGTGAGGCTCAATCCAGACTGCTGGCTTCAAATCCCTGCCACTTAAGCTAAGCAGGTTTTTAGCTCCTTTGTTCCTCTTTTTACCTATCCGTGCAGATAACAACTGTGCATCCCTCACAGGGGGGTATGAGGGCTAAATTAGTTAATGCATGCAAAGCACTGAGCACGTAGCGAGTGCCCATGTCAGCTCAGCAGCTAGTTATCACATGGCCACAATGTGCCAGCAGACATGCCACGTGAGGACAGGAAGGTAGACATTGTTTCTGCCCTCAAGAAAGTCACATCACCATGGGTGGGATAAAGAAACACGGGATCAGCCATCTTCATTCCGAGGGGGGATGGGGGTTGGAGCACGGAGAAGGCAGTGATTCCAGGCTCTGAGACCAGGTGGGCTTGAAGCAGAGGCTCCCTGAGCTGAATCCTCAGGCTGGTCAGCAGTGAACCCGGTGAAAGCAGGCGGGGAGGACCCTGCAGACAGAGGGAGAGGCCCAAGCAGAGGTCTGGCATGTAAAACACCTTTCACATGATCTTCTCTCTCAGCTCCTGTCACCATCTCATCCCCTACTCTTCTTGGGTCATGTAGAGATAAAAGATAAACCTGGAAAAAATTGGCCCACACATAAAGCTAGAAAGCTTAGTCCTGCTCTCCTTTCTGATAACTATTTATCTAGTTTTCTAGTGAAAGAGAACATGAGGCGACTGTAGACCAAATATTAAAAGCCATAGGCCCCAATTCCTAGGTGCTGAACAGCGGTTGCTTTGTTCCTGGCTACCCCTCCTCCCCATAAAATACATATTTTTTATCCTCTTGTCACTGAGAGTGGATGTCTGCACTGAAGGTGATAGAAGGCATTGAGGGCCTATTATTCTGAGCAAGATGGAGTGGTTAATAATATAATATTGTGTGTATGTACATTAAACTTATGATTTGAGGGGATTTTTTACATTCCTCATTTACTCCACAACAGAATAATTAATTGTCTCCTGTAAAGACTTCATTTTACAGATGAGGAAGCAAGCTCAGTGAGGCTGTAGAATTTTGCCTGGATCATGTAGAGCCAGGGATGGACTGAAATGGGGCCTGGTCTCTTGGCCCCTTCCACAAGACCACCTTGCTTTCAATTACTGAAAAGTGCTTTAAAAACATGCATGTGGTAAAGCTAAGGCAGCCAGGCCTTGATGTGGCAGCCACAGCCATATTATTTCTTAGAAAAATAAAGGCACAAGAAATTTAACTTTTGTGATACATTAATTTTAGATAAAAAATGACCCAAGTCAATAGTTGATCAAGAGATTTGAAACAAAACTAGCTCCCTCAAATCCTTTTTGGAATGAGGTAAATATAAAGTCATGGATAGCAAGAGTAATGATTCCTGTTATTTATAAAACCCAACATCAAAGCAGTATTCCTAACTGCCATTCTCTCATTCTAACCTTTAGTCTCCTCTCAAAGTAGTAGTGTAGGAATGGGTTTTTAAAAAGAAATAGGTACCTAATCAAAGAAAACAGGTATTCTTCACAATGCCCAAGAGTAGATGAGCAGTGAGCATGGGTTGTTTCTTCTCAGAAGAAGTAGAGTCTCCAAGTCAGAGGAGAAGTAGATTTGCAGAATGGTAGGACAAAGCGAGGAGATGACGCCCAAGCCTTAGCCATCACGTGAAATGAAGATTTTGATTTCCAGTGCCATGAATTTCTCACCTTTCATCCTCACTGAATTAAATTAAGGTCCAATAATTGGCTATTTTGTAGGGTTCCAATTTTCCATTAAAAGAAAACAAACAACTCAGTGTTTTGCCAAGAGTACAGTCCAAAGAGAAGTGATCTAGAAGGAAGTCGCTTTAACTAAAATTTCAAAGTACATTTATAGGTTCCTCTGCATACAGCATGTGTCTGTATCTTCTTTTACATGGGGGCAGTTATAGTATAATTTAGAGAGTCAGGGGTGAGAATCAGAAGACCTTTCAGAATCTTAGCTTGCTGCTTACAGCTGTGTGACCCCGAACTCTCTAATTCTCACCCTGTTCATCTGGGAAACAGGAAAAATAATGTCAGCCTTGTTGTGAGGATTACAACCATAACCTAGAATATAATTGCCAAGCCACAAATGTCTACTGCCAATCCAAGGCCCAATTTCAACAGAAAGTTGTCTCAAACAAAGGCAAGGCAATGCCTTTTGGGCAACTCTCATACTGAGACTGACAGTGATAATTCTTAGTATTTTCACTCTGTCACTCATCTTTCAAATGATCTAAAATTCTGGCTACCTAATTCCCAACCTTCTTGCTTCCTTCCCTAACCTCTGTCTCAGTTGCATAAATGCACATTCATTAACAATCTAGATTCCCAGCTATGGTTGCTGGAAGATCATTCATGAGTTTCAGAGCCAACCTTGGATTTTACGTTGGAATCAAAGCATCTTTGTAAACAAGTACAGAACATAAAGGAGAGCTGAGGTGAGTAATCATGATTCCATTTATTCCAGAAAGCACAGCACAGCAGAGCAAAGGTGATTAGGGGATGATAGATGAAAGAACCCTCAAGGGATTTGTCCCAAACGCCAGCATATGGAAAGAGCTACAAACAGAAGGAAAAGAAAAATAGCATGTGAGCAAATAACTTAGGAGGAAGGACTTATTTCTAGCTGGGGAGATCAAGCAAGATGCCATGGAAGAGACGGCATTTGTGATGGACACTGATGAACAAACAGTACGTACACAGAATCTGAAGGGAAGAAGAGCCGCATGATTAGGGATCAATGAAAGCTTTTTGAAGAAATGCTTTTGTTGAACAGAGTGTGAAATGAAGTTCAAAGAACTGAGGCACTAAGGAATGGGTATATTTTCACTCCTTCTGCCTACACCTGGCACCAAAGACACATTCACACTCCTTTCAGCACTAGTAAATCTCACCCAAAGCATCAAGAGGTGGTCGGGAGGCAATGAAAAGGAAACATGTTTTCTACACACATTCATTTCCACCATCATCTTTACAGACAACCAGTATTTTCTGGTGGTTCTGACACTGAGCTTGGGCACAGAGCCCTCTGCTAAGCACTGGGGACAAACAGTGATGAAAAGCATGAACCTCTTCTCATGGAAAAATGACAGACAAATAGTGACTTCTTTCCTCTACATACAGACTAAAAAAAACCTATTCAGTATTTCTTTCTTCAAAAACCTAAAGGGTCAATAATAAAAAATAAAAAATAAATAAAATAAAATAAATCTAAAGGGTCATCATTCTCCTGGCCAAGAAAGCTCTTCCAAATCAAAATACCTCTATACTTGGCCAGGATAGAATTTCATCTGCAGTCCTTCTTCACATATGAGCTGAAGGAAAAACAAGGATTCAGGTGGAAACAGAACAAGATAAGAGCTGGAATTTTCTCCACTCCCCCTTAAGCCCAGAAATAATTCTGGAATCTCTTACAAGGTGACACAAAGGAGAACCACAAACCTTGAAAACATCAATTCTGCCTCCACAGAACTCACAGGTAAAGCTGATCTGCATGGTTAAAAAAAAAAAAAAAAAAGAAAGAAATCCCAAAAATCCAAAGGCAAAGCTGCAGTATCTGAATGATGTAAATGTTTTCCTTACATAGGGCTAACCAACAGATATTTGCAAATTCATGTCAATGAATACACTTAGTTTTCTTCTAAATATTTAGAACCTTGCATCTCTGCATGTCCCACCAAACGCCACTGAGAGTTCAAACTACACTCTTCTTTTCTCTCACCTCTAACCGCTGTAAGGTGTCCAGGAAAGAATATTCTTCTTGTTTTACAGTTTGCCTGTTTAAAGGAGCACAGATAAATAAGTCTGCTTTTTTTCCTCACCTATGCACATTTTCGTTTGCATTTATTTTTAAATGGGGAAGGGAGGGAGACAAAAAGGAAGGATGTGGGAAAACTATTAACCAAGCCAGCCTAACAATCAGTGATTAAAGTTACAGTCAGAAGAGAACGACATCTTAATGCCTCCTACCCTCTCCCTCCTCCTCGAGCTTTTAATATTCTGCTTCAGGCACTGAGAGGGAGGGCAACATGGCTAGTGACTTCCAGCACTAAGATAATTGCACCATTCACATGCCTCACCAGTCCATCAGGAGCTGCTCATCCAGCCCCATGTATTAATAGTTTTCCTATATTTACAGTGTTACAAAGGAGTGAAATGAGGCTTTCTCTCCGAAACAAGAAATGGGGCACCCTCATACAGACTAAGTGGAACAGAGGATGTTTGCAGAGCCAAGGCCCGCTCGTCCTTATTTCACGGCCACACCTGTTTCAAGGGTGTCAGGGAAAGTCTCCTCCCTAACTTTCCTAACTTTCTCCACCAGGCCTGTGTTGGCATCAAGTGAGCACAGAAACAGGATAAAACACAGCTCTGCCCTTAATTTAACCAGGACGCACTCAGGAAACTAAAACCCCTCATATCCCGACACTTCTGCCCTCTGGGGATCCTCTACTAGTCGTTTAGCAGCTCAGCATGCTAGGGTCTCACACGACATGTTAAAATGCCAGGATTACATCGTGTTTAGAGCTAATAGGTGCCTTTACAATCATCTAGCCCAGTGGTTTTCAAATCTGACTGCACATTAGAATCCCCTGGAGAACTTTTTAAATGACAATGCCTGGGTCCCTCTCTGAGAGATTCTGATTCCAATTTATTTATTTTTCTTTTCGGATGTACCGGGGATTGAACCCAGGACCTCTTATATGCAAAGCAGGCACTCAGCCACCGAGCTACACCCGCTCCCCCTGATTCCAATAGATCCTGGACATGGGCATCCTTTTTTTTTTTTTTTTTTCTTTTTTCCTACTTGGGAAAGGGAGATACAGCAAGGGCAGATAAGGCTTTTTGCTGTTTTGAAGCTATGCAGGTGATCCTAACATTTAACTTGGGTTAAGGAGCACTGCTTTGGCCTATCTTTACTGTTAGGGAAATAAGAAAAATTGAGGCCCAGAGTCGATGGGCTTCTCCATGGTCACAAAATAAAGTAACACAAGCAGAACCAAACAGAAGCTTCTGACTGCCAAGACCACTACCTCTTCCATCATCATTTAGGCAGCTTCTGGACATCCTGCAAAACCCAAGATTTTTAAAGATCCCCTGTATATAAAGGGAGTACCCTGAGCTCTGAAGACACATGAACCAGCAAATGCCCTCCGCTGGCTAGCATGAGGGACATGCTTTCCAAGATGACTTGTGGTGGGTCCGGGTGGCGAGGAAGGACTGAAATGAGATCCAACAGATGGGGCTCTGTCACTTATATGTGGCTTTAGATCATGTGACTAACTTTAGAACTGATTTCACAGTTTGAAAATGGTGGTTGGCAGGGAGGACAGACAAGGGACCCTCCAAGGTGCATGCCAGCGTGAACCCTCCATCATCCATGTCACACAAACCACTTGCATTAGTGTACCTAAATTGCACACACACATTTAATGCACCTAAGATTATTTTTGGCTACTGTCTTGGTAGCTAAGTCACTGAACAACATTCATATATGCACAAGCCTAGGCATATGGGTGCATGTGATGTGTTTCCATATAGACATAGAACACGCTGATCTCTGATCCAAAGACACAAGCCACTGAGATATCAGGGGACCAGGCCAGGGCCCCTACAAGGAAGGAGGATTGCTTCAGAATGTTGGGGCATTTTCATAGAGTACAACTAGCCTTGGGAAAAAAGATTGAAGCTGTCATATAAGTATCCCATGTCGTCTAAACTCTCTTCTTCCCTCCCTAACTATGTAGTGCTTTTATCCAACCATCATTTCTAAGTCCCTCCTCTCCAAGAGAAACAAGATCTGACTGCCTAAGAAATTCCAACCAGCTGAAGCCCTGAGAGGCCCTATATGAGACTTAATGAGAAGTTTAAACTTGACATCAATGGATCTTTTAAAAGTTTTCAGCCCAAGCTTCAAATGAAATTAATACAAACCATAAAGTGCAGAGAAATGGTGAAACTGGGGTGGGGGTGGAAGGATAGAAGGAGGGAGAGCAGAGAAAGATGCATCCATTTCAAGCCCACCTTCCCTTAGGCACTAAGGCTCACTTAGGAGCATTCGGTGTCTCCCCATCATCTCTACACCTTAGCCTCCCATAAGTAAAACCTTCCAAAATAACAGGCCAACCTAAAGAGGTTATCAAAAAGCATTTTGTGAATTCCCTGAGAATAACAACCTCTCTTTTGCCTGCAATTCCCTTTACCATTATAGAAAGTGGGCTGGTGTCTGAAAGGCATGGCAACTCTCTACCTCGCTTTGCTAGAAACACACAGCCTAGGCTGGTTCCTCGCTCTGAGTAGCTTGGCCTGGGCTAGAATCCAGCTCTCTCCTTGGGCACAGCCCAGCTAACAGCTGTCCCTTTCTTTGTAGTGGCCATCAACAAAGTTAGTTGCAATCCAGTGTCTAAGATGAAAACAGTATCATTTACTCATTTTAGAGGCCAGTCTAATAAATAGGGCTAGGACACATTGCCTCTAGAGTCACTAACAGAAATTAGAGCCTCTTCCCCCTCCTTTCAAGAAGACCCTAACTTTATTCCCTGCCCTCATCATTGAAATACCTACTCAATGAGCCAGCACATTCCTGTGTTATCACCCACCCCCCTCCCCATTAAGGGATACAAGAAAGAGCAGGAGGAATGCCCTTTTACTTCTATATGCTCTCTGTCCTCCTACGATGATCCCTTCTCCTTGCAAATGCCTATTTAGCCTTCAAGACATAATTTAAATTTCAACCCCTCCTTGAAGCTCTCTGCATTCTCCCAGGCTTCTCTCCTTTATAGATCTTACCTAAGCATATGATTATCTCCTGATACTGTCTCTTCCACTAGATCATGAGCTACTGGAAGGCACAGACTAGGGCCAATAATTCTTCATAGTACAATGTTTGCCAAATATCGGTTCTCCACAAATGTTTGCTGAACAATTGAGGAGATCAAAAGACATAAAAATAAAGTTACAAGAATGATGTGGAAGAAAAGAGACTAAGGGATGTTAAAATAGAGATAAACTAAGAAGCAAGAGAACACACAAAGGAAAGAGTAGAATGAGTTAGGAGGAGGACCAGAATGAAAGAGCAGAGAGGAGGAAAGGGGAAGAGAAAAAAGATGTACATGAGTGGAAGAGTGAAAGGAGAGGAGGGGGGTGAACTTAAGTACATAGGTTCCTTTCTGATGCTTCTTTTGTTAAGAATAAAGCAGAGATGCTGAAAGTTCCAAAAATAGAATACATGTGGAACTGCCTAAGTTAACCAGGGTTTATAATTAGATGTGGGGATGGGACAGACTCATCATGCATGGCCCACCCCAGACCTAGAGAATCAGAATCTGCCTTTTAGCAGGATCCCCATGTACAAAATGTTTGAGGAGCACTGAAGTACACGGATAGCCCTACATCTCACTTTAATCGCTGGTGTGCTACACAAAGCATTGGCCAAGCTCTAGCACTAAGCAGCTAAGAGCCACAGGCAAATCATTTCTCCAGATCTCAGCTTCTTCATCTGTTAGATGAGGTCAGAGTCGGTGCTTTCTAAAGTTTCATACAGCTCTGACATTCTTGATCTCATCAAACATAACTTCAAACCCTTTCCATACCCCCCAAAACAAATAACAAATAGCATCATTGACATATATTTCACTTTCTCTCCCCAGTCACTGAATATATTTTGAGTATCTCTTAAGTACCATTCACTATGCTAAGCACAGGTGATTTCAAGATGAATAAAACATCTCTCTCTGCCCTCAATCAGCTCACAATCTCCTTGAGGAAACAGGGCGTATAAACAAAATTAGGATAAAATGTGCCAAGTGTGAGCAAGTGCTAGTGAAGCACAGAAGACAAAGCAACCAACTCTGCTTGGGGCAGTCATGGAGAGTTTTAACGAGGGGACAGCATATGTGCTAGGTTCCTTCTCTGCCAGCCTCAGTTGAAAGTGCTAGTGAGTGAAAAGACAAAAGAAAGGTGATCGGAGAGCTTCAACGACATAGCCAAAAGTTCCCTGAACACACCCAAACACACCTCTCTGGTTCACAAGCCCCCCCAGAGCTCATCCATAAAATAGCTTTGTGTAATGACCAGAGATACCATTAACAGCCACAGGAAAACCTCAGAAAAGCCCCTCCTCTGAGTTATGCCTGCTCTCCCATCCCAGCTACATTCTGTTCTTCGGTCTTCTGCCTCCTTCTGAAAGATAATATCAATTCAACCACTAATCTACTCTCCCTGGAGATATTTTCTTGTGGTTGCAAAGAGGGGATGCACTTTAATAAATGTGAACAATTCATTAGACCAGTAACTTTTATGATCTATATTTATTTAGAGAGAGAGAAGGTACTAGCATCTGACTGTATCACAGTACCAGAGACTGAAAATGTAGCTTACTCAAAGGCGGAAATCTCTAGAATTGTCCAGATGGGTGCAGGGTGACACTGAGGAAAACGAGCTTAACTTTTGCAGCTCATCCATTCCTGACTGTGACAAGTTACAGGTGAGGAGTTATTTTGTCAGCTCCAATTTTCATTATTAAGGAGAGAAGGCTATTGTTTGGACAAACAGTCTTCCGACCTTTAGAATAGTGAGTTCCACCCTGGTTTATTTCTCTTCCCTCCCTTCTAGAGGCTGGTTGGTGGCTAAGGTTCCTTCACAGACAACCTGTCCTTTCTCCTGCCTTTCTCCTGCCTCCTTCTATACTTTATGGTTGAGAAATATCAGCTAAATTTTTTGCTTTAGTCTATTATTTGCAGTGGACATGTCACCTTCATTTTCAGATTCTTGAACAAGAAAATAGGGGGGAAAATTCTTCACTCTAGGTTCATGGAATTCATGGAAGGGCTGGCAGAATGCTTGGCAAGGTAATGATGGGGCCAAAGGCTGGATCAATTCAATCGTATCTCCCTGTCAACTCCCACTCATCCAGCCAACCAACTTCATTGTACAGATCCCTCTCCCAGGTGCCTGTCGCTCTCCTCACACAAGGCCCGGGGCATGTACGTGAAAGCCAAGGAAGATGGTCAAGCTTCTGGCGCCATATTTCTGGAGGTGAAGCAGGACACAAAATCTAGGTATCTGCTGTTCATCTTTCCACCAGGGAAAGTCGCTCTTCTCACTCAGCGGAAAAGAAAAGCGCTTGGTGTGCAAAATAGTGACTAGAAGAATTTTTCTCTTCCCCCTACTTTCCTGTCATTTGGCCTCTTTACCAGTTCTCCCTTCCTATACCCATCCCTGCCATAAATCAATAGATACAGTGGCAAAGCAAGAGTCTTTGGACAGATGGGTTTCCTAGGGTTGAAGCCAACGGGAGAGAAAAAAATTAAGACAATCCAGTGGCACAGCCTGCTCCTCTCCTCACACACTCACACCCATCTCTAAGCTGCCCTATGGCTCAGCGTTCACAACTCCAAAATGCTTTGCTACACCTGAAGCACAGAGAGAGACGAGAACCATGGTGTCCTGCTTCCCTTGAAATCACCGGACTAACCTCCTTGACCAGGAAGGATGTCTTTATTTCCCAATTTTTTTTTTCTTAATTGCACATCATGGAGGTGGCTCCCTTGAAATTTTCTCCTCCTCCCACCAGCAGCCCCCTTTCTTTCCCATTTAACCCACACTGGCAGAAGGAGAAAAGACAAAAAGGAACCCAGTCAGCAATTTGTGCTGTAAGGAAAACAACAGAACAGTGGCCCTCAGGGAGCCCAGACCACCACCGAGTCACAGCCTCAGGGAGAAGGCTCAGGAGGACAGGCACCTGCCTTGCCAGGCTCTCCAAAATGCCTTGGCCAGTCAAGCAGGTGTAGGTCGCCTGTGGCAATTCTTCTGTGATCCCAACAAGCCCTCCTTTGTTGCTTCTCCTTTCTCCTTATAGCTTCCCCACTCCCCATTTCCTCCTCTTCCTCAACATCTCCCCTTTTAGCCTGATTTCCTTTGCCCAGCCATAGGGCCAACTAGTGACAGCCTGAAACCTGGCTTAATCCCATTGGCATTCAAGGGGAATGAGGTGGCTGAGACCCCGTCAAGAGACCTCCCATCAACCTCACCACCAACAGACATTCCGAAACGTACAGCCCCATCGTAGGCACCAGGGATGCAAATGGGGCCACCTGCTGCCCTAGGGATGTCCACCTCTCTTTGCCCAGCTGCATGCATGAAATCATCATACATGGAGCTGCTTTTCTCACCCATGCCCTGTTCTATTTTGAAGTAAAATCAAGAGTTCAACCTCCCACTTGAAGGAAAAGCAGGTGGGGAACCAACTCAGGTGTCTCGAAGGTGAGCGCACACACGATAACCTCAGCTATTTGTAGAGATTGTGAGAACATGGTTCAAAGTGGGATCCCACCCTCTCACTCTAATTACACAGTGGTTACATATTAGCATTTAAGCAATAAAAGCTCAAAGGAATAAAACCTGGGAGGGGGTGGTGGTGAATCTGGTTTACAGCCATTCTTTCTCGACAATGGAGAACAACCATCTACTGTCATTTTGAGCGATCAGGACCTTCTGCTCCTTTCCCCACATCCTTTTAGGATTTTGGATTGTTTCAAAGCACTATTATTTTTTAAAATTGCAAAAAAAAAGATGTGGAGAGGGAATAATTTTTAAAAGATTATTGATATTAATGAATCTCAAGATCTTTATCTCAACCTGGATCCTTACATTTGAGAGCCTCAGAGTTTGGGGGACGTGTTGTCAGTGAACCAAAGAGAAGAGCAGCCAGTTCACTGCATGGCCCTCTAGCCCAGGGATGGCAGGATTTTCTCAGGAGTTGTCTGGGATTGCAGGAGTGACTAGCTAATGAGACATTCGCTAAGTCTTTTCCATTTCTCCTGCTATTTCTCTTTTCGAGTACATTAAAATGATGCCTAACCACATTTCACATATTGTAAAAACATTGATGAGAGGGGGAAAATTAAAGTCTTCTATTTTGAGGGTAGAAGACTAACACAGGCAAACGACATCTCTTTGTTTAACACAAAGACTCACGTGTCGAATTCTGCACCCCTTCCACATGCACAGCATTTTAGAACTCTGCAAGATAGCCATTTTGCAAGAGTGTGGAAGTAACAGTTTGCTTGGAGGATGTGTGGGTATAAATAGATGTGTAGACAGAAGGAGAAATTTACAGCTCAAAAATAATAGCACATGAAAAAAATACAAATTAGAAGCAGAATATTGACAGAATTCCTTCTTTCCAAGCTTGAGATTTAAGTCCTCTTAACCTGCAACATCCTCGGCCAGGTGTTCGTAGACTAGCCCAATCTCCCACCTATACCTGCCCCTCTACAATAGGCCTCCCAGGATTTCAGGGCCCAGCGTCAAGCCTTTACACAGCAAGTGGATTGCAGGGCAACCACCACAGTAATTTTAATTATTTTTATTTTTTAAAAGGGCATAGAAAGGATGTTAAGTCCAGGAAGTGGAGACAAGAGATAGGGAGAGAGGCAATGAGATGGCAAGGAGGCAAAAAGCCAGCCTGGATTTTTTTAAAAAGAGAGAGAGAGAAAGAAAAAGATTTCTAGATTACCATAAAAATTAAAGCTTTAGCTCCGGGTGAGTCAAATGCTATTTAACTCACATCACACAGGTCCGCTGCCGTGTCTGCATACATATACTCCCCCGTGCCAACCAATGTCTTCCGCCCCTACATACACCTCTCTCCACTGCCCCTCGAAAATCCAAAACCTGTTTAACAAGACAAGGAAAAGAAATAACATGGGAGATTCCTGCCCCCTTTGTATTAAGTCCTTTTCCCAAAACAGCGTTAATATCTTGTTACCTTTTTTTTTTTTTTTTTTCCCTAAAAGATCCACCTGAGGGACTTGATGAGCAAGATAAGCAAGGAACCCCTACCCCAGAAGAAAAAAAAAAAGATAAAATAGAATTCGCCCTACCTTGGTTTGCAGAAGCCAAACCTCTAGGCGGACAGATTAAGGGAGGGAGCATGTTGGGAACGTCCAGGCTCCTCTTCTCGCTGGCATATCCACGTAGGAAAGATGAAGGATAAATGGAAGGAAGAGCATTTAAAATCCAATTTAGCGTGAATTGTGTGTTAATCTTGGGTCTTGAAGAGATGCAAATTCAAAGGAAAAAAAGAGGATTTAATTTAAAGAGAATTCAGGGTCTGGAGAGCAGCTCACAATGCAGAATCCATAGTGATTATTCCGTTGGCATGTGAGGCCAGTGGCTGGAATATTTTTTAAGTGATTCTTCCGGCAATTACAGGTTTTGCTTTTTGGAGCTTTAGTGGAGGAGGCTGTGTGTGCAGAAGCTGGGGGCCGGCTCCCTCTCTCCGTGGAGCATGGTCATTCCCAAAGCGTCCCCTTCCTAAGGGGGAGAAAGAAGCGGTCAGGGTTTGATTCCAGTGTCCCCCGGAGGGTGAGAAAAATGCATTCCGAAAAAGAGATCAATTTGCTTTAAGGGCACGGGATAGACAACCCCGCATTTCCCACAGAGTGCACGCGAGAGGAATCGAAACAGCTGGCATCGGTCTATAAATAATTCAGAAAAGGTCTGGCAATACCATCCCTGGGACAGGCATGGATGAGAGGTGGAAAAGCCAACCTGAATGAAGAGGAGAGGGAGCGAGCGGGCGAGGGAGGCAAGGTGGGAAGGAAGAAGGCGGGGGAGGAGGCACCCTACAGCAACACACACTCACACACTCGCAGGAACGCAATCCCCACTTAACTCGCCAGCGAGTGTGGCCCCCAGCCCCATCTGCATTGCTGACATGTCTGTCTCGCGGTCTCCAGCAGCAGCGCCTCCTCCCACCCCGGCTGGTGCTGAATGGGTTCTGATTGTGCACGGGATGCACACTGGGCATTTCTTGGAAGGGGCACACTGACACGCGCGCGCACGCGCCCCCGCGCGCGCACTCACACTCACCTCCGAGCACACTCACCCCCGCGCACACTCACGCTACCGCCAAGCTGCTGTGCAGCGCACGGGGCTTCACCTGCAACGTGTCGCCTGGACTGATGGTCGCGGCGCGTGGCTCCGGCCCGGGGCACCGCTGCCCAGCCTCGCTTTAGGTGGCAGGGTCCACCCAGCCCCCCGCTCCACGAAAAGACCAGAAAAAAGCCCTATCCGCCCCCCCTCCCAAAAAAAAAAAAAATCCCTTAAAAAAAAAGCCACGTCCAAATGAGCGAATTCAGGGTTCTGCTAGATTTAAGAGCTTTACCTAATACCAGGTTGGTCAACGGTTCCACTGCTTCGACCCTTTATCTTCCGGCACCCCCAAATCCTCAACTGAAAGGAAAGGCTCCAAAGCTAATATTTACGTACCGGCTCTGAGCGCCTCAGCGATTCCAGAGTCTCCGGGGAGGGGTGGCCAGTGGCGGAGACAGGCTTTTCCTTTCCTGCCAAGCACGATTAATAATCCGCCTCGGGGGGTTTGAAGTTCACGACTCTTCTTTGCAAAGCCAAAGGAAATGCATTGGGACGCCAGCGCTTCTAGACGGTGGTGACCAAGAAGCACCCAGAGGAGCGCTTCAATAGTGCAAAGCCCGGAGATTTCCTAGAGGTGAAGAAGCCGAAGGAAATGGTTTTTGACAGCGGGTGGAGGGGAACCTTCCTTTCTCAAAAAAAAAAAAAAAAAAAAAAAAAGTGGTGGGGGGGGGGGGGGGGAGAGGCCGGAGCCCAGATTCCAGTTGGTGGTGATGGGAGCCGGGGGAGGGGAAGCGGGCGGGGGCAGGCTGTGTAAGTCAACCGCACAGCAGCGGAGAGGAAGAGGAGGGGGGCTGGGGAGAGTCAGAAAAATGGGTATTAATCACCCGGCACGCGGGGAGGGGGGGTGGCACTGCGAGATCACAGGTCGCCTGGTCTGGATTTGGGTCTCACGCTAAAAAAAAAAAAAAAACTTGCCACGCACACACCTACCTCTCACACAGTGGCTTTGGTGGGAGGAGAAACCCACGAAGCTGTTTCGGGTCCCAGGGTGTGTGTGAGCGTGCGTGTCCTCTTTCTCCACACCCCCCACCCCACCCCACCCCCAAACCCCTTCACCCCCTCACTCCTATTGCCAAGACTCTGGCGGAGGCAGCTTCCCACGTCATGTGCTGGGGAAAGTGGGGTAGGAAGAGGGAAAAAAGCTTAATCCGAGTCCGCGGCGCCTCCTCCTGGCCACAGTGGGGAACAGCAAGGAGGAAGGGCTGCTGAGGGGTGGGGGTGGGTGCGACGTGCCCCCGGTGGGCGGCCGCGCTAGGCTGCGCAAAGCATCTCGAAGGCGGAGCTGCGGTCTGAAATGTGAGGCCCCTGCCTGTATTCTCAGTAAATCACCAATTCTTTATACGTGCATCGCGTGTGCTGGACGCAATTTAAGGCCAGGTTCTTGCCTTCGTGGAGCTTAAGATCTATACTGAGCACCTGAGGCTGAGGCAGAAAACAACCGGAGGTAAAGCAAGGCACATGTAATGAAGGGCCAAATTACACAGTGCAGACCCTGTGTGTGCTTTCCTGAATGTTAGTGAGGGCTTAAGATGGATCCTGTGATTTAAGGTCCTTGAGGAGACCAAACGAGGAGAGGCGAAGAAGCCCTAAATGACACTACATTTCCTAGCACTTACACACCCACCCCCTTTTAAAGGGCAAACATCCGTTCACCCCTCTCCCTCTTAAACTGTTTAATATTTTCAAAGCACTTACTACCACCTGTAATATTCATTTTTAATATTAATATTGTTGTGTAAACATCACTTTTCATTCCCATCCATTGTCTTTGCAAAGATCCAGGGGAGCAGATGTAGCTCAAATGGTTGGGTGCCTGCTTCCCACACCCGGTTGGATTCTCTGGGACCTCCTTTAAAAAAAAATTTTTTTTTTAATCCAGAATATTAGCGTGGTGGAGCATTATCATATCGGTTTTATACCTGCTTCTCACCAACATTCCTGGAAGCAGCCATACAAACACCAGCAACAGTCCTGAGTGAAGTGGTTGCACCTTTGGAATGGAGATTTGGCCTATGTACACATCAGATGTGGATTGCTGTCGTAAAGACAACATTCACAATACATTTATTCTTTTATGTTTCCTGGGTTTTGTTTGACTTAATCTTTGACTCTAGGGTCTTTAAGACACACACACACATAAGCATTACATGAAAACATCAATGAATGTGTTCACATACAGATTAACCCTCAGTTATGCTAGCATTGCTTTTCTAAGGCAATGGTTGGACTGATCTCCCACCCCTTTGGAGAACTGCAGACCCACCCTCAGTCTGTTGTGCCCCCCCCCATGTGCAGATTTCCAATTGTTGGAACACGGTTCCAGGCAGTGGGCAGGACATAGAGAGCAAGGGGTCCACAGGGCTTTCCTAAAACACTCTTTCCTGAATCTTCCAGGAATGTGCATTACCTTTAGAATAAGATCCAAGTCATTCAAGGACTTTCAAGGAGTTGACCTTTAATTTACCTTTTTCTACCTCCCCCCCCTTCCAATCCTCAATCCCTTTCATCATAATTGAACTATTCTTTCTTCCTTTCCTTTTCCTCCCTACCCTAACCCTGCAGTTCCACTCCAGCCTGTTCACTTTTCAAAGTGTAGAGGAAAGAACGAACTCTCAGATCCCCTCTCCCGAAGTCCATCCTGCCCTTCAGTTTCCAGCTCAACTCCCACCTCCCCGGGGGATCTTATCAGCCAACCAAGCCTGAATTGATTTCTGTGGCAGTTTCAAGGATTGTAAAATGAGGTTTGGCACCTAACCATCACTTCCTGACTCCCACCACCGGCATTTGGAAATGTGTAGAGGAGTTTGATTGATCTGTTACCACAAAGACTGGGTGATGCTACTGGAATGTATTATTCAGGGACCAGAGAAACTAAACCCACTAAATTGGCAGATTGTTCCTGCCTCATGAAGAATTGGCCCACTGAAAGGAAAATGATACTTCCATAAGTTATTTGTGCTGAACCTTCTCAAACTGCTGGTATTCAATTATATGAAATTGCCAACCATCTGAAATGACCATTATTGACTTATAATAAAAAGGCAATTTCATATGGTTAAACTTAAAATTGCATTCTTATGTATATCTCCTCTCTTTCCAATTAGTTGTTTAATTCCTTAAGGGTATAGACCAGCATCTAGATTATCCATATAGTCTCAGCACCTGGCACAATTCCAGACATGTGGCAGGGGCTCAATAAATTAAATTTTCTTGATAACTATTTGAAACCACTTTCCCAAGCAGTCTTCCCGACTCTGGAATAGCTAATTCTAGGGACCATGAAGTGCAAAGTGATGTATCTCTTTTCCATGGTACTCAATGTCCATTGCCCACTAGATTGGAGCAAGATTTCCCTATTTTTCAGACTCTTTGTCACCCACTTGCACTTCTCATGAACCTTTACCTCTGCAGACTACAAACCTTTCAACAAAACTATTTCAGAGATCACCTAGATTCATAATATTTGAAAACACTATTTCTCAATGTGGCACATATGCATTTCTTAACTCCTAATCAGGCAGCACAGAAAGCACTATACAAGCTGTTGGTTTGTATTTCACAGCATTGTTTATTGAGGTAAAAGCTCTTGCCCAAAGTTGCGAATATGACACTGTTGGAGGTATTCTGCCAGCTCACTTGACCCAAAAAGAGGCTCCCAGGATGTGCCAACACTCTCATCCACGGCACAAGCAGCAGATGCAAAGCCCACAGCTAGACCATGACAAGTGTTTCAAAACACAAGAAATGTATTTAACTAGCAAAGTCTTTTAGATCAAACACTGACACCCAAGAATGGGTCCAAGTTTTGTGGGATTTGACACATATAATTTGAGGTCCCTCTTTAAGGAAAATAATAGAAATATTGGTGTGAAAGTGAATATTTAAAATGAGAAAGTAAATCATAATTTGTTTTTATGTTTATCTTTTGTAGCTTTACTTCATTCACTTGAATTGTTTTGTAGTATTCTTTTTTGATTTTCTGATTTTTACAACCACTCCCCCTACCCCCTATCCCAAATACATAAAAATATTCCCCAAATCAAAAAATTCTAAAAAAATAAATATTTTCATTCATTAACTTCCAGACACTTCTGTAATACTTGTTTTTCTATATTTTTATTGCATATACTTTGAGCACCATGTCACATTATGATTTATTATATTTTCTATGGAGGTCATAGGAAGAATTCAGTCTGTTCCTCAACATGGTTGTTGGAAAATTCATTTTTATTAGAGATAATTTAGAAATACTGGTCCATAACTTGTGATTGGTACTGCCTCATACACATTTTAGGATTGTCTTCAAATTTAGGAAAACTTTTATCAAATTTATTTCATAAAAGCTACAAGGTTTTGAGGATTTCATGTTTTCTTGTACCGTGACTAATTTTTATATTCCTTGAATTGGTGATACACATTAACAGTTTGTAATGTATTATTCATTTTATGTTACCTTCATGAGTGTCAGTATGTTGTGTCAAACCAGCAAGAAATTTAAATCTTTTCCCGATGTGTCATATGATTCACTCCTCTTCCTTAATTGGATTATCAAACAATCCAGGAGCCTATTCATTTCCTTTATTCAAAATGTCTCTTTTCTTCTTAAAGAATTACAGCTTTGGTGTAAAATGATGCAGTTCACTCCTCGATGTCAGATTAATTTCTATTCGTGTCATTGCTCATCTTTATCTCTTTTGTTTCATATTCCATTAATTTTTATCTGAATTTTCTCTTCTTTAACAAATAAATGTAGATAATACAAGACAGAATCCTTCAAATATGTCCCAAGCCACAGTCTGGAATTTCTCACTTGTTTTATAAAATGTCCCAAAATATCTTCCCAAATTGCAGTTAAAATGGCATAATGAAGCTTTACCAACTTTTTGAATAAACTTTTCTGCATCTCATTTGTGTTCGGATTTCTCTTCCCAACCCCTGAAATTTAAGAACCTTAATGCTGATAGACTCATATTCAAGACTTGAGCAGTTTTCTAGCGGGCAATCATTTCATTAGACCTAGACTCTTTAAAGAAAAATCTATGTCATCATTTGTGTTGAAAATATTCCATTTGTGAGACAAATTTGAAAAGAAATGTTTACAAAATACCAAAGTGGTCAGCAACTTCATGTAGGGTGGCACAGTTTTTTCTCCAACTAGCATAAGGGGCCGGCCGTGTCCTGGGACACCTCGGCATAAAGGGGGCAAGTAGAGTTTTTCTGGAAGCCTGTCCTTCATGGGGACAGTTGAAAATAACTAGAGAGGGAAGTGACTGTACACCTCATTAATATATCTCACACGCCCCAAATTAAATGATTCCCAACTCTGCTTCCTCTTAGCTTGGTCTCAGAAATGCTCACAGCCACGACAGTGACACCCAGAGTGAGCGGAAATCTGTCTGAGGGAAAGCTGGAGTGGAAAGAGACAATAATCTTAAATGATTACAATTAAAATACACTAGTTTGCAAATTCTACTAAAGCATTTGAACACATGATTAGGCCCTTCCTCACAGCCTGAAAAAGGGCCTCGACTGAGGGGCCGTGACTCCAAAGCTGCCTTAACTTCAAAGTCAATCTGCCTCTGCTCATTACCTCATGTAAAATAGGCTTCCCGGTTTCCAGAGAAAATATTAGAATGTTTTTTATCTTTGAAAAAATAATTCGTGAAAGGCTCAGTTGACGACATGCATATTAATGCCTGCTGATGAATCCGTCTTCTTTTTCCTGCAATTCAGAATGTACAGGAAACATAGGCAGCACATTCAATTTTAATAACTCTCACAAGCACACTAAGATCCTGACTCCACCATCATCATTCTTTGAAAAGAATCTCTATTTTGTTCTTATCATAATGATATTAATTATTCAGCTCGGGCAGTCTTTTTTCAAAGGAATGGTTAAACAACCTTCATCCCAGTCTGAAGACCTGCCTGTCCTCCAACAATGAAAGAAATATTCATTATCCAGTGGATTTTATTGAGCCTGTTGTGTACATTGTAACAATACACTTTAGACATTTCCATTGGATGCTCAGGGAAACGTTTCTTTAATACGTCCCTAAACGGGCCCTTTTGCTTGGAAATCGCACAATGGGGAGCGAAGGGAAAGGAGAAAGAAGGGAAAAATAAATAAGACTGTTTCAGAAAGAAGAATGATTGACTGTAGAAAGTATGAGATTTAAGATGTGATGTGATAGTAAGTGTTCTCTGCAGTAGAAGAAGGGAAGAATTTGCATGATGGTATTTCCAGCATCACTCACCTCCTGCAAGGACGCATTCTGTAGATAACCCCCTATTAAGCACAGTTCGAGTTGGCATGCCCTTATTAATTGTGGGGTGTCTTTCTCCCTCAGACATAGAGCAAAGCTACAACAATACTGTATCTAATCCAGCTGTTCTCTTTTGCTTTTTAAAGAAAACTAGGATTTTGATTTCATCTATCTGAATAGGTCTTCCCTTTTTATATTTATCTAAATACTTTGAAAAAAAAACTGACTTTAGTCTCACCATTATTATGTAGAGAAGATAAATTCTTATGGTACTTTACAATCAGATTGTTCAAGTGTCCTGAGAAACATGCCGTTTTTTTTACTACAAACAACATAGATGAGAAACTCCATCTCTTTCTACAGGCATTTTTGAAACATGTTCTTAGCAGAGGCAGTCAGAGAATGGTGCAAATGATTAAACAAAATGGAGATAAAGTTTCTCTCCTTTCACTAGTTTCCTTCTCTCTCCTCACTGCATGCCCTTCTCCGAATAGTAAAGAAATATAAATTTAAAAATAAATAAAGCTCTCCTTTGTGAGCCAGGTGTCAGTGCCCCCAATATCCCTTTTCCACTTTAATATGTCTCTTTCCATTTGGACCTTTACTCCTGAAACAGTCGCTGTCATCATCCTCCAGGGAGGTACCCCCTCTTTTTTCATACTCCCTCAGAAAGTCCTTTCATCTTCCAAAACAGCTTTTCCTGATAGTGACTTCTGCCCACTTCTGGAAGAGATACAGGGCCCCTTTCATGCCCATCATCCTGGGACCCTTCCCCACTGACAGCCAAGAGACCTTACATGGGGCCCAGTTGAAGGAAGTAAGGACAGAATCTCCTGCCTGAGCTGAGGGATAGGAAAAGCCCGCAGTAAGACCCTGGCAGGCTATTGGGAGGACAAGGAGGGACAGGGTTGTGTCCCTCATGTGCAGGGATGGTTAGCAGTATAACAAATATTATTACCATAAAATAAATGTGAAATTACATGAATTAAAGTGGATTTCATTAGTCCATATACATGCAAAGCCACACACACACACACACACACATTCCCCTGGTGCTGTGGGAGAATTCTCACAGCCTAGATGGGGGGCTGCTCGTCACATGACCATAATCCACAGTTAACCCAGGCCTCAGACCCTGAGAGGAATGGATTATAAGTTCCACAAGGGCAGGGACCTGGTCTATTTGTGCTCTTTTACATTCCCAACATTAGAGCAGTGCCTGAATAAATGAATGAATGAATGATTTGTAAGAGGACCTAAAGAATGAGGTCAGTAAATATTTAAAGAAGGATTTTCTATGTCTCTACAATAGCTGCATTATGGTGACCCTACTTGAACTTCTCGACAGGCTCCCCACTAATGGGAATTCATTGAATCTCTTTACCTTGACATGCTGGTTTCTTCACAGTCTGTCCCCAACTTACCTCTCCTCTCTACCTCTTCATAACATGTACTCATTTGGCTCTGTTTTTAAATTTGGGTTTATTTTGTTTTTAAGTTTATATTTTAGTTTTATCAAAGTTATATAAGAAAGAATTTAAAATAATCAAGTTGTTCAACAGCAGTCCCACATGATCTCCCCATCACCACCACCATTTCTTATCCGCTACAGGCAACCATTTTCAGCTCATTTAAATGAGACTTTTGGTGTTTACCCTCACAACTCAAAATAACATACTTACATTACTACTTCTTAACTTTTCAGTTCATTATCTATTGACATCCTATGAGAGACGATAAGGATTTGCCTCTCCTTCATGAAAGAAATTTCTGATGTATCACACATATGTACATTTCCTATCCCCATATCATCCAGTACACTTATATCATAATTATAAGTAAATCAAATACTCAGTGTTTACAATTATCCCATTCATGTCCTTTATCATGTATTGGATTTGATTGCCCTATCCTTTTAATCTCCTTTAATCTAGAATAGAACCTCCACCTTATTTTATCTTTTATGACAATTGACTTTTTTTTTAAGAGTCTTGGTCAATTATCTATATAGATTAAATTACAATCTGTATTTGTCTCTTTTTTCCCTCATGAATAAATTAAGAATAAACACTTCTAGCAAGAATACTACATAGGGGATGTCGTGAACTTCCCCCATCGCATCACAAGGCCTGTAATGGCAGTTTGTCCTCTTTTTGGTGATGCCAAGTTTGAGCATTGACTAAGGTGGTGCCTACCAGAACCCTCCATTGTAAAAGCACATCTTCCTCTTTTTAATTAATAGGTAATCTTATCAGGCCATATTTCCCAGGTTGTTTCTGTTCCTTAATAACCTAAAAACTTAAGGACAAAAAGTACTGAAAAGAAATCTTAAATTTCACATGGTATGTTTGTTGTTGGTAATAGATTTAGTGTAGTAATTATAGAACAATTTCATGTGTAACATAAGAGAAAACCAATAAGTAAATATATTTACATTTGGGGAAAATAGGTTTATCACTGTTGGAAAAGAGAGATACAAATATGAAACAGGGGAAGGTGAAGAGGAACTCGTGCTGAGTTGAGTTGGAGATATCAGTATGAACTTACCATTTATATGTATGTGTGTGTGTGTATATATATATAGTGAGAGATGATATAGATAAATAGATATAGATAGATATACATATTCATATACATATACATAGTTCTAGCCACTACAAAGGCCTAAAAGCAATGACATTCCCATAACCAAGAGCACATTTAGCACTTAGATCCTGGTTTCTAAATACTATTCTCCACTCAAGAGAACCAGTGATATTTTTGTTTGTTTGCTTGTAAAAATTAAAGAAAAAATATAGACTAAAGTCTAATAGCCTTAAAACAAATAAAATAAAATTTAAAAAACAATCCAAGGACCCTTGGAGAAATGGCTGATTTCAGGGTAGAGCACGGAAACTACAAGATGAGTCCCAAACATCTTTTCGGGCCAAAAACAAGGAAGTGCTCTAAGACTAATGGGGAAATGTAAACACACAAAGGATCCGCTTACAGGATGTCCCACTGGCCAAATTTGGGACTAATTTAGTATTAAAAAGAATCATGACTGTTATCATTAGGACACATTGAATTAAAAAGGAATCAATAAATCCATAGGAATACTCAAAGAAAAGGGTGTTGGGTAGAGGACAAAAAGCCCTTCTTTACAAAGATTCCATTCAATAAATGTAAAGGAATGACAGAATTACAGAATTACCATTTTACCATCTCCAATATAATAATTGATCATTAGTGAATGCAGAATAAACGCTTTTTTGATGCTGATCTTTGGCAAGCCACTAATTGTACAAGGCATTTGTTATTAACCTATAAAAATTATGACCTTTTTAAAATTTCAATCTCCTTTCCCTTTCATCTATGCTTACTCTAATACATTTTATGAACTCTTACAATTTCCTTGTTAGGAAGATTTTTCTTACTCCCATTGGTAGATTCTACAAGTACTGAAATATATATGTTATTGACGGGACAAAAACCCTTTAGCCTCTACTTAAGAGCAATTTCTGAATTTCTTCTTTGAACAAAAACATTTCACAGATTTCTTTTTACAAAATGCTAAAGTGCATCTGTTAGTTACTTTACTCCTAATTTTAAAATATGAATTTGAAAAACCTTAGTTGAAAATTGACTATGAGTAAAGTAGAATGCTAAGAAGTGCTGGAAAAGAAATAAAAGGCATTCCTGCCTCCCAGAAGTTTAGTCTAAGGAAAAGCAACCAAAATGTAAATGAAAAAGAATAAAATGCATAACCCCTGTAACAGAGATAGAAGTAAAATTCTAATACCACATAAATAATTACCCAGCCACTCCATTGAGGGTACAGAAGATGACATTGTTGGCATTTTTTACCTCTTCAAATAACCACACCCTTTGCCAGGTAACTTTGCAGTGTCCTCCCATTGTGGAGGTGGCATACTTCCCTACCCATTGACTTTGTGTTTGGTCATTTGACTTGCTTTAATGAATAGAATAAGGAAGAACTGATGGACCACCAGTTCCAAATCTAGATCTCAAGAAGCCTGCGTATTTCTACATGAGCTCTCATGCTTCTTCCATTGCCACAAGAACATGTCTATGCCAGGCTTATCCTAGAGAAAAGAAGAGACATGCAAAGTTGAGTCACCCCAGAAGAGACCAGCCTACTTCAGACAATCTTCAGCCAATCCATAGATCTGTAAAAATAAATCCTTGCTGTTTTAAGCCACTGATTTTAGGGTAATTTGTTATGTAGCAATTTTATAGCAATAGCTAACAGATACACAGAAGAATGAAGGAACTACTGCATCTCAGGGGATGTGCTACTAGGTCTGAACTTAGAAAAAGTGGACTTTTGATAGGGAGAGAGAGCTGGACCATTCTAAGATGAAGGAAAAGCACGGGCAAAGCATAGAGACATAGTCAGTGATAGAATGTAGTAAGAGCACTAAACAGATAGAATGAAAAGTCCAAGGAGGAATGTAATGTTCTGGAGGCGATTGAATTTCATACTATGGAATCTGCATTTCTTTTACACTCTGTGGTTCTGGAGGAAGAAAGAAATTTGATATGGCCTGGACCTTTGGAAAATAATTTTGGCAGCAATTTAGACCAAATGCAAAGGAGGAAAAAGGAAGGAAATAATTATTGGTTCCTTACTCTTTGCTGAGTGCTTTACTTTAATTATCACATACAATCTCTCAATAACCCTATGAAGTAAATATTGGTATCCTTTTTTATAGCTGAAGAAGTGACACGGAGAGACTAAGTAAATCTCTCAAAATCACAGAGCTGACAATAAGCCAGGATTCAAGGTCAGATTGTATGACAAAAATATGTTTTTTTCCTACCACCATCATTCTCCCTCCCAAATATTGTATGCCGAAGACAAATTAGGAGGCTATTGCTATATCTAGGCAACAAGTAATGAGGTATGACAGTGGCAATGAGAAAGGAAAGGACAGAAATTTTAGAGAGATTATAAATAGTTGCATTTGTCTAATTACCATGCCAAAGTAAAATTGCCAGGACAGAGCAACTGACTGAATATGTGTGGTGCGGGAGCACGATAAGAGGATTCAGCGTTTTTGAACATGACTAACTAAAGCGTGTCTATGTCCCTAAGATAGGGGTCACAGAAAGAGCAGGAGTTGTAGTAAGAAGCCTAATACAGTAGGTTTAAACTAGCATCCTGGGAAGCTTCCTAGCTAAAAAGAATAATATTGATAATAACTAACCCTCGTTAAGCACTGTTCTGAGATGGTTCTTGGCGCTTTGCATGAATTAATTCACCTATTCACACAGCAGCCCTGAGGTAGGTGCCATTATTATCCCATTTTATTGATAAGGAAACTGAAGAACAGAGAAGTTATGGAACTCACCCAAGTAGCAACTTCAAGAGGAGGCAGTGCTCAGATAGGAACTCAAGAAGTCTGGCTCTAGGGCCCCACTCTTTTTGTCCCCCCTTATTAGAGAAGTTTATGAACAATCATGCATAAAATACAGGATTCCCATATACCACCCCACCACTAACACCTTGCATTGGTGTGGAACATCTGTTACAAATGATGATAATATATATTTATAATTGTACTATTGATTAAAGTCAGTGGTTTAACTTAGGGTTCACTGTTTGTATACTGGAGTTCCGGGGATTTTTAAAGATTTTTATTCTGTTACCATACATACAATCTAGCATTTCCCTTTTAAAATTATATTTAGATATATAGTTCAGTGAGATTAATTATGTTCATAATGTTATGCTACAATCACAACCACCATTTACCAAAACATTTCCATCATTCCAAATAGGAACCCTGTACATTTTAAGCCTTAACTTCCTGTTCCCTATCTACCCCACCCCCGTCCCATGGTAACCTATATTCTAGATTCTGACCCAAGTGGTTTGATTATTTTAATTGTGTCAAATCAGTGAGATCATACAGTATCTGTCCTTTTGTGCCTGGTTTATTTTACTCAACCTGATGTCTTCAAGATTCATCATGTTGTCACATGTATCAGGACTCCATTCCTTTTAATGGCTGAATGATAGTCCATTGTGATATCATATTTTATTTATCCATTTATTGGTTGATGGGCACTTGGGTTGCTTCCATCCTTTGAAAATTGTGAATAAGGCCACTATGAACCTTGGTGTGCAAATATCTGTTTGAGTCCCTTCTTTCAATTCTTTAGGGTATATACCTAGTAATGGGATTGACAGGTCATGTGGTAATTCTACACCTAACTTTCTAAGGAACTTCCAAACTGTCTCTCACAATGGCTATACCATTTTTACATTTCCATCAGCAATGAATGAATGTTCCCAATTGAGTAGTCTTTGATACCTTGTCAAATATCTGTTGGCCATACCAACAGTGCTGCAGCATGCTGGCTGTATGAAGGACATACCAAGTGGAGCAATAGTTACCAGAGTAATATGAGTAGAACTTAAACAAACACAATTGGCATTACAGCTTGCTGCAAAAGGAAGACAGCATGTATGGTATTGCAAGCCTGGAGTTTAGATCTATTAACTGCAGAGGAGCTTGTGCATTGATTAGTATTGATTAGTATTAAGTGCTGTACCTATATACCTGATGAATATAATAATATCTTTTCTATTCTAGATCATATGCAGAGGGATATTGAACATGTTAAAAGTTCAATTCATTTCCTAAGTAGTTAATTAACGTGTCTATAAGAGAAAAGAATGTCTTTATTTTGTTTGCCGTATGCTTGCTTTGTTGTTGCCTATATTGTCTTTGTGAGTATATGTCTAGGGAAGTGCCTCTCCTCATACCTCTCCTAGCTATCCTAGGCATAACCACCACCATGGGAACTGGGGTTGGCAGTTTATACCAAACCTAGCAGGTCTACCACAATCTCTCTCTAGAGTTAACCAACAGCATAGGAAAAACTAGCTGTGCCTTAGAAGCCCTTAGACAGCAGATAGACTCCCTTGCTGCTGTGGTGCTGAAAAATCGCAAATCCCTAAACATGCTAACAGCAGCACAGGGAGGAACATGTCTGTTTCTCAAGGAAGAATGCTGTTTCTATGTAAATTGCTCCAGAATAGTCCTAGACAACATTCAAAACCTGCAAGATGAAGCCCACCAACTTCAAGAGGATAGAGCCTCTGGAGGCACCTGGCCTTTCTCACTCTTATGGTCCAGTATGTCATGGCTGGCCCCCTCTTTGGGCCCACTTACCACCATCTTCTTTATCCTTTTAGTGGGACCATGTATCTTCAAATTTCTAACTTAAGTTTATTTCCTCCAGAATCAATTCCTTCCAGAACAAGATATTAGTCATGCAGGGATTTCATGTAGTTCCAATCATGGTGCCAAACCCACTTTCCCTCAACTTTGATAGAATAGTCAGAGAGTTTTACATTCCATCAGGCAGGGACTACTCCCACTAACCAGGAGGAAGCAGCTACAGAAGAATGACCATTGCCCTTCAGCTCCCCCTTAAGAATGAGGGTGTAAACTCTCTGAGGGGGTTACCAGGGCAGGTTAATATAGAGAAAGAGGGAAGACTGAGTCACGTGGGACCCAGCAGAGAACATAACCATGAGACCCCACCTGGAAACCCCCTGAAGGAACGGTGCTACTAAGAACAAAGCTGGAAAGACCCTGCTGAGACCATGGGCTCAAGGAGAGCCCCAGATAACTCCAAACAGGCCTCCCCATTGGTCCCAGATAACTCCAAACAGAAGGCCTCTTCATTGGTCTCCTGAGTGCTAACAGGTGGGGATTGTAAGGCACCCACACAGAACAACAAACAGCTGGGGCCCCTCCCCAACATTAGGAAAGGGAAGGAGGAAAGGTCTTTTAAAAGGCTTACCTTGTGGCCCCACATGTGCGCCTTAACCTGTAGCACGTCTGCACCCATGTCTGATGTTGTATACATTTTCTCTTTTCTTGTTTCTTAATAAACTCTTTACTCCCTTGCCTAAAAAAGAAAAAATCAGTTAGCCATAAATGTGAAGGATGATTTCTGAGCTCTCAATTCTATCCTATTGGTCCATATATCTGTCCTTGTGCTAGTACCATGCTGTTTTTACTACTGTAGCTTTGAAATAAGTTTTAACATCATAGGGCCCCACTCTTAATGGCTATACTGTTTAATCAGTCAGTGAAGTTTCTTCCAACATGCCAGGCCCCAGGTTTCTGGTACCTATAACTGTGTTAGTCAGGATAAGCTAGTTATGCTGCAGTAAAGAGACCCCAAATCATTGGCTTAACACAAAAGATTATTTCTTGCTCTCTCAAAATCCACTGCAGATTGAAGCAACCCTTCCAGGCCACAGTTTTCCATTTACTGACAAAACATTATCTGTTGCATCACTCTTATGTCACCTCCACACAACATGCACTTAACAATAACAGCAACAAGGAAGGAGAGAGATGATGTCTCTTTGCTGGGCAGTTAAATGTTTTGTCCTAAAAATGATACATCTCACTCTTGCCCACAACCCATTAGCCAGAACCAATCCCATGGCCAAGCCCAACTTGTTGGGGGAAGGAAGTGCAATCCTGCCCAGAAGGAGTGGAACCAAAAATATTGTTGAGCAGTAGTGATGACTTTTGAGCAGTAGCTCAAAGTCAAGGTGAAGGTACTAATTTGAAAAGCATCTGGACAAGCATATGTATGCTTTGTCTTCATTTCTACCTTCCCTTCTCAGAATTAGGTGTTCATGCTCTGTTGCCTGTCACCACTCCCATTATTGTCCAGGGGTGGGAAGGATTAAGAGATCAAATGACATAATCCATATGCTTTGCAAACTTCAAAGCACAACATGAATAGTATCATAGTGCCTGATATTAGGGCTTCATTTACTCTCAGGTATGTATTATCCGGCCATTCAATAGACATGGAGCACCTAGAAAAAGACATTCTACTAGGCTCTGTGGAAGATATCAAAGGAAATATTTAAGACCAATCCCTGGCCTCGGGGAGTTATAATTTCATTAAGGAACCAGGCTGTATCCATGGAAAGTTAACAAATCTAAGCAAAACAGCAGAAAACATGTGATAAATCACACTTATAATAGGAACTACTATTTCAGAGATCATGGCAAAAAATTGGAAATTCTTTGAAATGGTTTTATGAGAGTATCTTAACAGTTAAAGAGATTACAAACTCAAATGACAGAAATGTATGAAGTAGCCAGATTTAAGAATGGCAAGGGCTATGGTGAACTGAAAAGTCTATGCCCTATCAAAAGGCTTTCAAATTCAGGGGAGCGGCGGTTAGCAATTGAACACTATGGATAAACAAAGCACAACTTCTTGGCAGTATCTAGACTGTGACTTCTCATTTAGAGAGCTTCTCCCCAGGGATATTCTTGTGTTAATTGATAGTGAAGACTTACATTAAAAGGATAAAGATCTGATGGTGACATTTCATGTGGACAGCCAAGAGGTAAAGAAGATTACATAGGGGTGGTCTTCAGGATCTCTCTGTTGACCCTGCCATGTGAGAGGTTGCCTGATCTACTAGCAAACTGGTCAAGATTTCACTAATACATAGAGAACAGAAATGCATCTTGCCTAAATTATCACAAATTTCAATTTAGTGAGGTCAAAATTAATGAGGTTTTATTGTACTTTGAAATCATATTTGATGGCATAATAAATGTTAGAACTAAAAACTTAACAACTCTCTATTAATGTCAACATCGAAAGGAAGAACAAGGGAAGAACAATTAACTAACACGATTGTGGGAGAACAATAGATTGGCTTAATTAAAACCTTCCAGAGGAATATGCTCTCATACTATAGGCTTTCTGGATTTTTTAAAGAATGTAAATTTACTCTTTTGACACCAAGACCCTTAGAATTTGCTTAAGCACAACATCTACTTTTATGTCCTATTTTGCCCTCTGACCCCTAAAAATTATTGACCATCCCATTTTATTTGAAAGGAACTTAAGTCCATTAATAAAGATTCAAAAATCTTTTCTTCCGTATTAGTATTTTTAATTACTTTTACATTTAAAGAACTCACCAGCCTATGCCTTAATTTCAAAACACTATTTATGTTGTTTCCATCTTTATTAGGTATATTGTATATATGTAAATTTTACATAGTTTTAATATATGTGATTGTTATGTGTTCTTTTTCCACTTAAATCAACTTTTCATATATTTTTTAAGCATTTACATAAGTCATGTATTTATCATGATAGAGGCTATAATTTGCTAATCCATCCCTTGATTTTTTGATGTTTAAATTGTTTCCAATTTTTCAATATTATGAATAATTTACTATTAACATCTATGTGTAAAAATCCATTTTTTCCTCTTAGAAATATTTACTTGAGATGTATTTCCCAAAATGGGATTCTTGATCATTGAGTACTATCATATTTATTGCCTTCGTTTCCAATTTTCTTTATGGAGAGTTTACAATTTCACAAAATCTTTCTTGTATCTCTTTCTCTGCTGCCTTGCAAACTTAGATTGTACTTATATATATCTAATCCCAATATATATATCTATTTATATAGGGGTTATGATGGTTAGGCTCATGTGTCAATTTAGGTAATGGTGCCCACTTGTTCAGTCAAGCAAACACTGGCTTAATTGTACTGTAAGGACATTTTGTGGACTTTAATCATCAGTGAGTTGATTACATCTACATTCAACTGAGGAGATTGCCTTCAGCAATGAGAGACCTCTCATTAAATCAGGTGAAGGCCTTAAAAGGGGCAGTGATTTCAACAGCCAGAGAGAACTCCCATCTCTCCTTCAGACAGCTAGCTTCTCCTGGGGAACTCATCCAGGACCTTCATCAGAGTTCCTGGCTTGCAGCCTGCCATGCGGAATTTGGACTTGTGCATCCCCACAGTCATATGAGACAATTTTATAAAATCTTCTAATATTTATAGATATATCCTGTTAGTTCTGTTTCCCTAGAAAATCCTGACAAATACAGTGAGTGAGAAGGAGCATCTCCTATGGCCTTTAAGATATTTTCCTGTAACTATCATTGAGCTTATTGATTTACTGTTCACTCATTCTTGTGTTCAAATGATTTGCTCTCTTCTTTTGACCAATTGTTCTGTGGAGACAAAATATTAAATTTAAGTATCTAGAACTATTCTCTTTATAGTTTTATATTCAAATTACATCCATCACATTTATTTTTCCTATTTCCTATAGTATAATGTATGTCTTTTATCTTAATTTTAGAAAATTTTCTATAAAAATATTTTAAATATTTATCATAGAAGTACTTACAGAAATCCCTAACTTTCATACTCTAAACTCCTAAGAACTTAGTTCACATTAGCCTAAATTATTGTCACTCCACTGCTAAAATCTTTGACCAATTACATCTTTCCTTACAATGTGCCTCTAGCACTTTGACTTTATTAATTACCCAGGCAGACCAGCATTATGTTGATGTCGACCTGATACACAACCAGAATTTATGCTTTTATAAAGTTGACTAATGGGATGTAGAAAGGTACGTCTATTGTAGCTTTCCATAGAGCAATGATCATATAATTTGTGGTATCACAAGGCAACCTAAAGTCACAAAATTATTTCAAGACTACATCAGTGAAGCAATATTTCTCGAAATCCATTCCAGAAGCATCATGCCCAAGATCTCACTAGAAATAGAGATAAATGAAAATTCACAGTGTTTGAGCATTATTAAGGAAAACGTCATTTCCTTTTTCCAACAATGATAACTTTTCTCTTTTTTCTGACAGCAATGGTCATCCATTTCTTCAAAGTTAAAGGAGTAATACACTTTCCTCTTGGGAAATTCCCTGTGCTTTCTGAAGCTTCATCCTCAAAAAGAATACTGCATTATGACGTTCACTGAAGCATTACTAAAAACTTTTTGGAATTTATTTCCTAATTCATATCATCTATCCCATGGTTTCAAACACCAAGTGTACAACAATGATTTCCAAATCTATATCCTAGGTCAAGCCTTTCTCCTCGACTTGAGATCCACATTTCCAAATACACAGAGATCTCTCCATAAATGGCATTTATGCCTATCAGGCACTGCATACTCAACATGCCCCAAACTTAACCACATTCTTTCCTAATCCACTTCCCCTACTGTATTTCCTATTCTTTAAAAAAAAAAAAAAAAAAAATCACTCACCCAGTTATCTTACCCCAAATTTTGAGAATGAACCTGACTTCTCTCACACATACACCTCTCACACTAATTCATTGTCCCTTATAAATATCTCTAGAATCCATTTCATTTTTTACTTTCTTACCCTTGCTATCTCACTTCAAGCCCCCCATGGCTTTTCCCTGGGCTATTGCAATAGACTCTTTTTTAAATTTTAATATACTTTTTTACTTTTTTTAAAAGACACTTAGATTTCATAAAGATTACATTAAAAAATACAGGGGATTCCCATATGCCCCAATCTCAACCTCTCCCACATTTTTCCACATTAACAATGTCTTTCATTAGTGTGGTAATAAAATGTCCCCAAATTACACCTGTTTTTCCCTCTCCCTCACCTCAGTGGCCACTGCCTCCACATCGATGATAAAAGTTCTTCCATTGCTAGAATCACAGTAAGTCTATACTAGAATACCAGTAAATTTACTCTAGTCCATCATTCATTCCCCAATCCTGAGGATTCTGGGATGGTGATGCCCACTCCACCTCCAATTGAGAGGGGGCATGGATCCCAAAGCAATAGACCCTTAATTAGTCTTTCAACTTCCAGACTCAACCACTCTCATTCATTCAGCACATTACACCAGGGAGATTATTTAGGAATATACATTGATCATAGCACTTCCCACTTTAAAATACTCTAACTGCCTCTGATAACTTACAGGATAATGTCTAAACTGCTTATATAACACTGGTTTAAACAAGATCCTTATTATTTACAAAATCCCACCAAAGGACAGATAAAGACTTGGACTGTTGATTCTACAATAGTGATGAATTTTACTACATCACTCACATCTGCATATAGTTTGCCCAACAGTTAATAAATAACACAGATCTTTTATGGTAAGTGTAAATAGGGATTTACATAGTTCACAACTGTATCCCAAGTTACAACTTTCATGCTAAGAATAGATAGTTCTATTCCCTAATTTAATTTCTATAATTTTGAAGGGGAAGCTTTTAAAATGCTATATAAATTATAATGATTCTTGTTATTGCCTCAATAGCAGATACATGTTAATAAACATATTGGTGGGCTTTTTTACTAGAGAAGAAATATCATGCATAAAATAGAGTTCTCATATACCACCCTATTATTAACAGCTTGAATTAGTGTGATATATTTGTTACAATCGATGAAAGAACATTTTTATAATTGTACTATTGAATATAGACCATGGTTTACATTAGGGTTCACTGTGTTGTACAGTCCTATGTTTTCTGAGTTTTGTTTTTTGTTTTTTTTTTTTATTCTAGTAACATACATACAACCTAAAATTTCCACTTTTTCCATCAACCCAAATAAAATCTCTGTACAATTTAAGCATTGACTCCTCATTCCCTATCCCCACCACAGCACCTGGCAGCCTACATTCCAGTTTCTGAGTCTATTAATTTGCTTATTTTAATTATTTCATGTCACTGAGATCATACAATATTTGTCCTGTGGTCTGGCTTATTTCACTCAGCATGATATCCTCAGGGTACATCCATGTTTTCTCATGTATCAGAACTTCATTCCTTTTTATGACTGAAAAATATTCCTTTGTATGTATATATCACACAGTTTATTTATCCATTCATTGGTTGATGAGCACATGGTAAGCTATCATTTTTTGGCAATTGTAAATCATGCCTGTATGAACATTCATATGCAAATACCTAGAAGTGGTAGAGCTCAGTTATACAGAAATTCTATATGTAAATTTAAGAGGAACTGCCAAACTGTGTTCCAGAGCAGCTGTACTATTTTACATTCCCACCCAAAACAAATAAGTGTTCCTATTTCTTCACATCCTTTCCAACACTTGTATTTTTCCATTTTTTAATATTAGCCATTCTAATGGTGTGAAATGGTATCTCATTGTCGTTTTGATTTGCATTTCCTGAATGGCTAATGATGCAGGACATCTTTTCATGTGCTTTTTAGCCATTTGCATATCTTCTTTGGAGAAATGACTATTCAAGTCTTTTGCCCATTTTAAATTGGGTTATTTGTCTTTTTGTTGTTGATTGTAGGATTACTTTATATATTCTGGATACTAACTCCTTACCAGATAGGCAGTTCCCAAATATTTTCTCCCATTGTATAGGCTGTCATTTTATTTTCATGATGAAGTCCTTTGAGGCACAAGTTTTTAATTTTGATGAGGTCCTATTTATCTACTTTTTATTTTGTTGTTTGTGCTTTGGGTATAAAGTCTAAGAAACCATTGCCTAACACAAAATCCTGAACATGCTACCCTATGTTTTCTTCTGAGAGTTTTATAGTTCTAGTTCTTATAATTAGGATTTTGATCCATTTTGAATTGATTTTTGTATAGGGTGTGAGATAGGGGTCACCTTCATTCTGAGGAACATTAGGTTTTCCTAGCACCATTTGTTGAAAAGACCATCCTTTCATAATTGAGTGGACTTGGGGGGAACGAATGTAGCTCAAGTGGTTGAGTGCCTGCTTCCCATATACAAGGTCCCAGGTTTGATCCCCAGTACCTCCTAAAAACAACAAACAAACAAACAAACAAACAAAAACTCTCATTGGGGAGTGCATGCAGCTCAGTGGTTGAGCACCTGCTTCCCATGTACAAGGTCCTGGTTTCAATCCCTGATGCTCCCTACAAACAAACAAGAAAACCAACTCCCATTGGGGAGTGGATATAGCTCAGTGGTTGCATGCCTGCTCCCCATGTATGAGGTCATGGGTTCAATCTCTGACACCTCCTAAAAAACAAAAAATCAGTTGGCTGTAAACTTGACGGTTGATTTCTGAACTTTCTGTTTGATTCTATTAGTCTATATGTCTGTGCTTGTGCAAGTACAATGCTGTTTTGATTACTGTGGCTTTGTAATAATTTTTAAGATTGGGAAGTTTGAGTCCTCCAACTTAGTTCTTCTTTTTCAAGATGGCTTTGGATATTCAAGATCCCTTTCCCTTCCATATAAATCTGATGGTTGGCTTTTATATTTTTGCAAAGAAGGCTGTTGGAATGATAATTGGGATTATGTTGAATCTGTTAATTGCTTTGGGTAGAATTGACATCTTAATAAAATCTAGTCTTCCAGTCCATCAACAAAGAATGCCCTCCCATTTATTTAAGTCTTCTTCAATTTCTTTTAGCAATGTTTTTTTAGTTTTCTGTGTACAAGTCCTTTACATCCTTGGTTAAATTTATTCCTAGGTATTTTATTCTTTTAGTTGCAGTTGTAAATGGAATTGTTTTTCATGATTTCTTCTTCAGATTGTTCATTACTAGTCTAGTTACACTACTGATTTTTGCATGTTGATCTTGTAACCCACCACTTTGCTGAATGTTTATTAGTTCCAGTACCATTGTTGTGGATTTTTCAGGATTTTCTGTATATAGGATATTACCTGCAAATAGGGAAAGTTTTGCTGCTTCTTTTATAAATTTAGGTGGCTTCTATTTCTTTTTCTTGCCTAATTGCTCTAGCTAGAACTTCCAGTAAAATATTGAATAACAGTGTTGACGGTGAGCATCCTTGTCTTGTTCCTGATCTTAGGAGAAAAGTGTCCAGTCTTCCACCATTGAAAATGATGTTAGCAGCAGACTTTTCATATATGCCCTTTATCATGTTGAGGAATTTTCCTTCTAATCCTAATTCTAGGTGTAATTATCAAGAAGGGCTGCTGAATTTTGTTGAATGCCTTTTCTGCATCAATTGAAATGATCATGTGGTTTTTTGTACTTCATTCTCTTAATGTGGTGTATTTACATTACTTGATTTTCTTGTGTTGAACCACCCTTGCATACCTGGATTAAATCCCACTTGATCGAGGTATATAATTCTTTTAATGTGCTCTTGGATTTGATTTGCTGGTATTTTGTTGAGGATTTTTGCCACTATATTCATAAGGGACATTGTCTGTAATTTTCTTGTGGCATCTTTATCTGGCTTTCATATGAGTGTGATGTTAACCTCATAAAATGAATTAGGAAGTATTCCCTCCTCTTCAAATTTTTGGAAGAGTTTGAGCAGGATTGTTGTTAAATCTTCTTGGAATGTTTGGTAAAATTACTCGTGAAGCTATCTGACCCTGGGCTTCTCTTTGTTCAAGGTTTTTGATTACTGGTTCAATTTTATTATTTATTGGTTTGTTGAGATATTTTATTTCTTCTTGAGTCAATGTAGGCAGTTTGAGTGTTTCTAGGAATTTGTCCATTTCATCTCAGTTATCTAATTTGGTGGCATGCAGTTGTTCATACTATCTTATAGTCCTTTTTATTTCTGTGAAGTTGGAAGTAATGTCTTTTCATTTATAATTTGTTATTTGGGTCCTCTATCTTTTTTTCTCTGTCAGTCTAGCTAAAGGTTTGTTGGTTTTATTATCTTTTCAAAGAAACAACTTTTGCTTTTGTTGATTTTCTCTATTTTTTAAATTCTCTATTTCATTTCTTTCCACTCTAATCTTTTGTTATTTCATTCATTTTTTTTCCAGTTTGGGTTTAGTTTGCACTTCATTTTCTAGATCCTCCAGTTTTAAGGTTAGGTCTCTGGTTTGAGATCTTTCTTCTTTTTAAATGTAAGCATTTAGAGCTATAGATTTCCTTCTCAGCATTATCTTTGTTTAATCCCTTAATTTTGGTATGTTTTGTTTTCCTTTCATTCACCTCAAGATATTTCCTAATTTCCCTGTGATTTCTTCTTTGATCCATTGGTTGTTTAAGAGTGCACTGTTTGATTTCCACATATTTGTGAATTTTCCATTTCTCCCTTTGTTATTGATTTCTAGCTTCATTCCCTTGTGGTCAGAGAAGATACATTTTATGATTTCAATATTTTTTAATTTATTGAGACATTTTGTGACCTAACATATGGTCCATTCTGGAGAATGATTCATGTGCACTAGAGAAGAATATGTCTGCAAACCACTTCTCTTCCCTTAGGACAAACTCTGGGTGGGCAAGCCCGAGACAAGCTGCCCAGCTCATTCTCTTAGACATCTACCCAACAGATTGGCATTGACATACATATATCCCAGTATGCACAGAGTGGCCCCTCTGGAACAGGGCCAGTGACCCACAGTGGGAGTATAAGCTGGTTCTACCCCATGTTGCGGAGCGGCTAGAGGAAGGGACAGCAAGGGCAGCAACAGCTTCTTCTATAGCTTCTGAAGCTGTATTTTCTTGATTCAGCACTTGTCCAGTTAATACAGACCTTTAACTTTCTCTAGTCCTCACGGCTGTTCACCACAAGCTGGGGGAAGAGGGATGGTAGCCACTGCAGGGAGGGTGAAATTCACTGGTATTTATTACAATTTGCCAACCTCTTCCTGGTGCTCCTCCGTAGACACCACACAGTGTTCCACTAGAGTAGGGCTTCTTAACAAGAGTCCATGAGCTTGACTCGAAATTCAAAACCATTCTCTTGTGGGGACGTGTTGGTGTGGGTGTGATATATTTATTAAATAATGCACAGTGTAGTGTGGACTTAGTAAGGAGTCCGTGGTTTTCACCTGGCTGGCAAAGGGGTCTGGGGAGCCAAAAAGGTTAAGAGCCCCTGTACTAGAGTCTAGAGTTTCAAAATAGTTTCAAAAATTATTGTCACAAGTCTCAGGATATTATCTCCCTAGTAATTCCTACTCACTACACAGATGTGATGTGAAGTATAACTAATAAAGAATGCTATAAAGCCTTTCACAAACATTACATGCTTTACATATGCTTAATAATTTTAGCATAAATAATTCCTAAATCAAGAGTTTATAGAGAGAGATGAAACTCACATGCTCCAGCTCCATCCTAAAGTTGAAAGCTAATCTACAATTTAAATATAATCAAGCCCATGAAAAATATTAATTCAGCAAATAAATATTATAAATCTATATTATAATATTGTTTTTTCATGTATATCTTTAATATTAAATGTTGATTTGATATTTAATAAAAAATAAATAAATGAAATAAAAATAAAAATTGATGAAAATAAGGTAATGGTTAAAAGGACAGCTCTGGGCTGATAAACTAAATTAAAATGTTTCAGCACAGCGATCAGCAAAGTCACAAATCCAAGATTACTACCCATGTTCAACTATTTAAGTCCATGTTTGGAAAATTAACAGAAAAACTCATTTTTATTAATAGAACAGTGTAAGTAATTATTCTAAAAATGTCAGTAGAAAATCTGGTTCTGGCACTATTTCAGCTAATGGTTTGGTGAAAGCCATCTCTACTACTTGTACTTTTAGGATGTTTGCAAAGGACAGAGCCACATAGGTCTCTTTTCCTCCCAGAAAAGTGTAGCAATGGCAAAATTCATTCCTTCACTGTCTAGTGTTATCTTCTAGCCCCAAACTCATTAAGACTACAGAGCAGGAAAAGAAGAGAGACTGTCCGCGTCAGCTTAAAGGTCTTCCTGCCTTCCAGCACTAACTTCATGTTCATTTGCCCTTCTCATGCACTGTTCTTTTCTCCATCCACCTTCAAAAGAGTCTGGAGCATAAGAAAACCTTCCAGTCCCCAAGAGAAACACCAGAAGAAAAGTGTTCAACAGGCCCATGTTCATTATTTTATTAGCTCACTAAAAATTATAAGTATTTGCAGTACCCCTTGTTCCATTGAGAGAAGTACAAAAACAAATATCAGGTTATCGTCCCAACTTTGAACCAGATGCTTCAAATTCCTGCCCAATGGTGGATGTGCCATTTGCTCTATTGGCATTCTTAATTGGGGCCCTAAGTGTGTTGAATTGACTGTGTGCAAAACTTCAGAACTTCAGTCAGTTCCAGGTGAAGAGATGAATTGCTTTTAGCTGATTGAACGGTTCTCAGATTCTGTGTGCCTCAGCCTAACCCTGGGAGGCATTAGTCCTACCTAGAACACACCTCAGGATTGCTTCCTCTCTATTCCGTAGAGAAGTGGAGTTAACCATTTTTAGAAGAGCTTCCAGATTTAAAACACATAAAATGCATTATCATCTTTCCTAAAATAGTCTTTCTTAATATCTTATGCTCCCCTTAGGCAGAAGAAATAAAGATTTTTAAAATTATGTTTAATACAGAAAGCTGTGAAGTGGGCTAGATTTTTCCTCCAATGTAGTTCTTTATGTCTTACTTGAATGGATTATATCAGTTAAGGTCACATTAAGTTTGGGGAAGACAAAGAAGACACAGAATAGGGTAAGTTGGGCAAGTTCCTCGAAATAACTGATTGCTGTAAGTATTATGTTTAAATTAAAAAAAAAAAAAAAACCTATTCATTGGTGATTGACTATAAATAGAATTCTGATCTACAAATAAACATTTGACATAAATATTAATTGGATTTTTTCTTCTGGTTGAGTAGCACCATTCTTTTGCTCAGTAGTAAAAATGTGTAATGATTTAAGAAACTGAAGAATTAGATGGGTTGTTACCATGACTGAGTATATGTAAGTCACTCCTGCTCCATTAAATAAATGATCACTGAGAGGAAATTCATAAGAATAGCAGCAAGTTACTAGTTTAGAGTGGGCAGTACAAAAGTAGAGGCGGGAAAGGGGTCATTTTCATTTTAACATCATTTTATGAGAGCAAAAGGGAAGCCTCAATAGCTTAGTGGCACTAAATATATTTTAATGGTCTTTGTGAACCAAGAAAAAACTTGCAGACTATTCAAATGGGATGGAAAGGTAAAGACTACTTTATTCATAGAAGTTTGCTGTAAGGTATTTGGTGGTCATAGAAACTATATTTGGACCCCGTGTTCCCCTTGCCTAATGTTTATAACAACTTCCTCTCATATTCCTTTTGGGGGGAGTATGAATGCTTTGCTGTCCTAATAACTATTGATTAAACATATGTCCTTACATCACCTCTTCTATACACATCCCTTCGTTTTAGCAAAATCCCCATGCAGTAGGTATGGAGGAAAAATATGTTGCTTATTGTGGACATCTGGGTTGATCCAGAAATATGTAAACACACAATTGTTTCTCCCTCTCATCCTCCTACCCTGTCCCTCTGTCCATACCCAGATACATTTCAGTCTTCTAATGGGCAGGAGTAAGTGAAGACAGTGCTTTCTTCCCCTCTCCCCAGTTGGCATCTGGATATGTGGCCACTTTGGCCAATGCAATATACAATCTTTTTTTTTTTTTCAGGCCACTTTGCCCTTGTTGAACATCCACAGAGAAAAATTCAAATGCATGAATCCTGGACTAATTCCTGACAATTCCCACCAGAATATCTTCTTTCCTCTTTGTGGTATGCAGTAATTGTGCAGAACTGAAGTTACAGTCATTCATTTCAACATAAATTTAAGGAGACCGTCTAGTCATTTGGAATATACCCCCTTTTTGAGAAAGTACTACTAAAACTAAAATCTTTTTACAGAGTAAAGTACTCCTAATATTAAAACTAGGCAAAGATATAAAACCACACAAGTACACTTGTATGATTAAAAATGTACTTGAATAGTAACTGGAATGTAATCTTACAGGATAATAGGTCCTTCAGTCTGGCTCACTTATCAGTGAATGCCACATACCATACACTGTTGAAGCCAGAGGCCACTTTCCACTTCCTAAAAAAATACCAAGATTTAAAAAATTTTTAGGTTTGCAGTTTTCTGAAGTGCAAATCAACCAGATCTCATTGTGCTGCTCAAAAAAGTTTTAAGTGTTTTAAAATTCTTCACAATGACACCTGGCATGTAAAATAGTATTGCCACTGCTGTAATCATTTTAATATTTAGATAAATACAAGAATATCCTAGAAAACCCTGGGGGAAAATAATCCTCCTACTCTACCCTACCTTTCAGTGCTATTTCATGAAATTCAGAATCCCATTTTAGTATTCCTGAAGGCTGCCATGAATTTGACAGCATTCCCTACAATAGAATGATTTTTACATTCGGGAACCAGGATGAAAACAAATGAAAAGAACTATATAATATTGGTAGAGTGAAAAGACTGAGAGGTGGCTTAGTAACAGTATTCAAGACTATAAATGTTTAGTCTCGGCAAGATGATGACAAGCTTAATTGATTCCACTCTTTGCAGGGTAAAAGAAAATGAATTTAAACTGCACCAGAAGAAATACGCTATACATGTGTAAATATTTACATGTACACACATATCAGACATATGTATATATATATGTATATGCATGTATATATATATACACACATGAATACATGCAGTCTTCACAAAACCCTGTATAATTCTCTTACCCCTGGATGTCTTAAAGTTTAACAACTTGGGTTAGGATTGTGATAGAAATAGCCTATGCAGAAGTTCAGAAGTTAATTTATTAAACTCTAGGGTAGAGGTTCTTAACCAGGGGCCCGTGAACTTGAATTGAAATTCAAAAAAGCATTATTCTTGTGGGGACGTGTTGGTGCAGGTGTGATATATTTATTAAATAATACACAGTATAGTGTGGGCTTAGTAAGGGGTCCGTGGTTTTCACCTGACTGGCAAAGGGGTCCGTGGAACAAAAAAGGTTACAAACCCCTGCTCTAGGACAACTACATTATGCAGTTATAACAATATACATTCACTGCAGGTCTTGTGACAAACAACACAAATGGCCGCCATAGACAAGAAGGTAATGGTTGACCTTGGCTATGGAATTAAAGTCTATATCACTTTTTGAAGGAAATCTCTTTTGCCTGTATGTACACTCTTTCTATCACACCTCCAACCCAAGTTATTAAACTTTAAAAAGCTGTACCAGGACTTTTTATGGAATACCTGTATATCTTTGTGTATAAGAATATGCTAATATAAAAGTTGGGTCTATCCCAGTGGGTTCCGTGTAATATTTTAGGTAATCTAAGCACCTCTTAAAATATATGTATATATATATATATAAATAACATTTTTGTAAGCAAATACACATATATGCATATATATTTACATATCATTTTGCAAATGTTTGTATGTATTGTGAGAATTTTGATTTTTACCCATAATAAAAATAAATAAATTAATTAATTAAAACAAAAAATAAATAAATAAATAAATAAAAGCAAATAAAAGTTTACCCATTGTTTAGTGTCCCAAGGAAATACTTTATTTTTGTTCTTGGAATCTAAAGCTTTTTTGAGTAAATATATCATTTTCTAAAACTATTCAGTACACAGTACATTTTTTAAATCTTCTCATGTATAATTCTTCCTGAACCTCCTTAGAAGGCTCTTCCTTTCTTCCATGCCCTTAGGTATTGAGCCTGATAAATATTTAAAAGATTAGGTGTCCTCCCATGTGGATGGAGGTAGTGAAGCCCAACAAAGAAAGGAAAGCATTCCAAGCAGACGGAAGAGCCTGAGCAAAAGTTAAGGGACATGGAACAATATAACATGCCTAGAGAAATGCAAGTACTTGGGTAGGCTGGAGTATAGATGCTTGTTTGGGGGCGGTGGGGATGAAGATGGGCACATGATGCTGAATGAGAGGTAGGGATACAGATATGGACAGAGCCAGGCTATGGAGGCCTTGTTTACCACACCCTGGGGTATGGCATTTCTCCAATAAGCAATGGGTACCTATTGAGGGATTTTAAGCAGAGCAGTGAGTCATCAGATTAGAATTTTAGAAAAATCATTTTGGCAACCATGTGGGTCATTCAATGAAAAGTAAACATAACAATAGGCAGAAAGGACGATTTGGAGACTGAACTAAAGCTGTAATAGGTGGGATGGAAAAAGAGGTCGTTGATATGAGAGAAGTTGAGGGGATAGAATCTACAGGACTTAATAGTAATTTAATAAGAAGTTGAGTGAGAAGGTGAAATCTAGGATGGCTCTAAGGGTTCAGAATTAAGAGACCAGGTGTTTGATGGTATCATTCACTGAGAGAGACTAGAACAAGAACAAAAATAGAAGAGAAGAGAAGGTAGATCATGGAGAGGAGAGATGAATGCTGTGTGGGACATTCAAGTTGCAACTTAGGGAAAAGATGAGTTTTAGAGCTACCACATGAAAAATCTGGTATCAGTGAAACCAAAGCACTGATGCTGCACTTTAGAGCTGAGACCCTTGCCAACACTCATGTGAAATAAGAAAAAGAGTGCTCCTATTTTTTAATATCCTTATAGTTCCACATCAAGACTCCTAGAGCCTCAAAGTTTCATGGAGTTTATTATTATACCTCTTCTATTTCACACACATAGCCACCTCAAAGGACATCCACCTTTACAAAACCTGGTTATGATGGTAAGTTTTATGTATCAACTTGTTTAAGCTATAGTATTCAGTTATTTAATTAAACAAAATCTAGGTGATGTTCTCAATGTGTTTTGTAGATGTGGTTAACATCTACAATCAGCTGACTTTAAGTAAAGGAGCTTATCCTTGATGATCTAGATGGGCCTCAGCTAGTCACTTGCAAGGCCTTATGAATAAAACAGATTTTCCTGAGAAAGAAGAAAGTCAACTTGTGCACTGCAGTTTCAGCTCTTGCACAAGAGTTTCCAGCCTGCTGGCCTATCCTACAGATTTCAGAACTGCCAGTGCCCAAAATCACATAAGCAAATTCCTTGAAATAAATCTTTGTGTGTGTATATGTGTGTGTGTCATCTCTTTGTATATGTAATCTCCAACTGATTCTGATTCTCTGATAGAACCCTGACTAATACAGATTTTGGTACCAAGAAAAGTAGGGTGCTGCTGTAACAAATCCCTAAAACTGTGTTTTGAAAGTGGGTTAAGGATAGAGGCTAAAAGAATTCTGAGACACATGACAGAAAAAGCCTAGAATGTTTTAAAGATATTGCTGGTGTAAATATGGTCATTAAAGATATTGCTGGTAAGGTCTTAGAATGCACTTAGAAACTTAGTATTGGAAAACAAAGGAAAGGTAATTCTTGTTATAAAGTGGTAGAAATTTCACTGAATTTTGTTCTCATGTTAGGTGGCAAGAAGAACTTGTAAACAATGAACTTGGATATTTAACTGATTAGATTTCCAAGCAAAGTATTGAAGGTGTTTCCTGGTTTCTCCTTGCTGCTTCTAGTAAAAGGTGAGAGGAAAGAGATAAATTGAGGAAGAAACTGTTAAGCAAAAAGGAACCAGCACTTGAAGATTTGGGAGGTTCTTGGCCTATCAAGATTGTAAAGAATGCTAAACATAGGAAATTACTGTTGGGAAAGTCTGTTCTGGATCAAAGGCCAAGAGTGTTTCTGAATGGACTTTTGCTGAAGATACTAGGTGTGTGACACTTGGACCCCATCAACCATCTCAATAGAAGCCAGGAATAGAGGTAGGTTATTCAGGAAGGATTTGTGGAGGACACTCTTGACTAATGGCAAGGATTCTTGTGACATACAATGTAAGCCCACAAGGTTTTTGAGAATGTTATATCAACAGAAACACTGCCAGCTTGGTAAAAGGAGAGAAACTGGATGAAATAAAAGAAGGTTGTTGGATTCCCAAAATTCTACAGGAGACAAACTTATATAGCTACTCCATTGCAAACATGTACTACCCTTCAAGAAAAATAATTAGAAGGGCAAAGCCACCACAGGCCAAAGGCAATGGAGTCACTACCAATGGTACAGAGGGTGATGAAGATGCTGCTGAGGGTACTCAGGGTAACAGAGTCACCACCAAGGGCACAGAAGCTGTCGATGTGAAGGGTGGAGCTGTGAGCCACAGGGGATTATTTTCAGGTCTTGAAAATTAATGAAATTTTCCTAGTTGAATCTCAAACTTTATTGGCACTTATCACCCCTTTATTCATTCCAATTTCTCCCTTCTGTACTGAGAATATCTATTCTGTACCTGTTTCACAATTGTATTTTGGAAAAAATAATTTGTTTTCTATGCTTACAGGTTTACAGGTAGACAGGATATTTGTCCAAGAGTAAATCAAAACAAGAGAATAACCCATACCTGATCTGGATAATTTAGATAATGATATTTGGGACCTTCGAGCCGATGATACTTAGATGAAACTGTGGAATCAGAGACTTTTGGGGATGTTGGTATGGGGAGGATGTATTTAGAGGATATGCTATAGTGGGTTGAATACAGCCCCCAAAAGCTACATCCCCTGGAACCTGTAAATGTTATCTATTTTGGAAAAGGGGTCTTTGCAGATGTATTTAGGTTAAGGATGAGAGAAAAAATTTCTTTTTGTTTTAAGCCACGAAATTTTTGGTAATTTTTATATAAACAAAAGGAAACTACTATGCTGGGCAAAGATTAATTCTGATGCCAGGCCACAATCTACCCAGAAACATCTAATAACGGATCTAGATGCTGAACCCAATTATCTCACTTTGACATTGTGGAAAACTTATTCTCCAATGTCCCATTGTCATTTCCAGAAACCAGCTTCAATTGGAGCCACCCCAAACAATGGGAATGTTTTTATATATTTGAACCCCAGTTGGAAGATAGGGTGGTAAGGATCCCAGCCCATCTTCCACTAATAGAAAGCTCCACTCCTATGTAAATCTATGGCTACAGAAGAGACCTGTTGAGGAGAGTGCACCCAGTTTGAGATGCCAGAGCAATCAAACCCAAATAAAAGAATGCACTACCCCAACATCTACAATATCTGAATCCCAAAATGTCCTTTTATACCATTATGGGGGCTATTAATTTTAATTTAATTTTCAATTGTCTTTGATAATGCTTATAGTAGGCCAGTGGCTTGGGCTAAAACTTAAGACATAGCACCAATACCCTGTCTCCTGGGTATTAGTAATCTACTGGGAAAAAATACTTATTATATTAATAATAATTATTATAATTTGTTGAATAAATAAATAGACTAAAATATACTAGGCACACTGTTAGACACACACAAAAAAACCTCTTAGGATCTATAAGAACAGAATATATTTGGTTTTAGTAGTTTCAATGATAGTTTCTTATCCTGTTGTACTATTTGAATTTCTTATTACATGGATGTACTGGTTTTTTATTGTGTTAACATTTATCCAGCATAAAATTTCACATTTTAAACTTTCAAGTATTTAATTCAGTGGCATTAATTACATTCACAATGTTTTGCTACCATCACTACCATTCATTATCAAAATTTCCCATCACCACAAACAGAAACTGTGCACATATTTAAGCATAAGCACCCATTTCTCTTCCCCCACCCCTGGGTATCTACTTTCTGTCTCTAAGACTTAGCATATTCTAGTTATTTCATATAAATTAAATTATACAATATATGTCCTTTTGAGACTGGCTTATTTCACAGAACAAGATGTCTTTCAGGTTGGAGCATGCATCAGGACTTCATTTCCCTTTAATGCATGAATAATATTCCATTGTATATGCATGCCACATTATGTTTATCCATTCTCCTATTAATGGACACTTGGGTTGTGTCCAGCTATTGGCTACTGTGAATAATGCTACTATGAACACTGGTGTACAAATATCTTTTGAAGTCCCTGCTTTCAATATTTTAGGTATATACCTAATGCTGGGTCATATGGTAAGTCTGTTTGATTTTTTGAGGGGCCACTAAACAATATTCCACAGTGGTGGCAACATTTTACATTTCACCAACAATGTACATTCTCCACATCCTTGTCAACACTTCCTACTTTCCATTTTTTAAAATAAAAGCCATTCAGGTATGTGGAGTGATATCTTACTGAGGTTTTGATTTGTATTTCTCTAAATGGCTTATGATGTTGAGCATCTTTTCATGTCCTTATTGGCCATTTGTATATATTCTTTAGAAAAATGACTACTCAATTCATTTGCCCATTTTTAAATTGGATTGTCTTTTTTTATTGAGTTGTAGAGTCCTTTATATGTTCTGGATACTAAACCCTTATCATATATATGGTTTCCAAATATCTTCTACCATTTTGTAGTTTGTCTTTTCACCTGTTTCACAAAAGTATTTAATTTTTATGATGTCTAATTTATCTACTTTTTCCTTTTGTTGCTTGTGCTTTGGGTGTAAAGTATAAAAATCCATTGCCTAATACAAGGTTCTGGAGATATTTCCATATGTTTTCTTCTAAGACTTTTATAATTTTATAATTTTAGGTCTTATGTTTAGGTCTTTGACAATTTTGAGTTAATTTTCTGCATGGTGTGAGGGAGGGGTCCAATTTCATTATTTTTCATGTGTATATTCAATTTTTCCAGCAATGTTTGTTGAAGAGACAATTCCCTCCCCATTGAGTGGGCTGGGACCCTTGTCAAAAACAATTGTCCAGGAAGTGGTTGAGCACCTGCTTCCCATGTATGAGGTCCCAGATTCAATCCCCGGTACTTCCTAAAAACATACAAACAAATGAACAACAACAACAAAAAACAACTTTTGGGAAGCAGATGTGGCTCAAGCTATTGGGCACTTGCCTACCACATAGGCGGTCCTGGGTTCAGTTCCTGGTGCCTCCTAAAGAAGACGAGCAAGATGGCGAGCTGACACAACAAGCTAGTGTGGCAAGCTGATGCAGCAAGATAATGCAACAAGGTGACACAACGAGGAAACACAAAAAGAGATACAACAAGCAGGGAATGGAGCTGGCTCAAGTGATTGGGTACCTCCCTCCCACATGGGAGGTCCAGGGTTCGGTTCCTGGTACCTCCTAAAAAGAAGATGACCAGACACAGAGAGTACACAACAAACAGACACAGAGAGCAGATAGCGTGTTTAAACAATGGGGTAAATAAATAAATAAATAAATAAATAAATAAATAAATAAATAAAATAAAGCTTTGGGGAAAAAAAACCAACTATCATTAGGGAGTGGATATAGCTCAGTGGTTGAGTGCCTGCTTCCCATGTGCAAGGTCCTAGGCTCAATACACAGTACCCTCTTTAAAAAATTCAATTGTCCAAAGATGTGTGGGTTTATTTCTGCACTCTCAATTCTATTCCATTGGTCTATGTGCCTGTTATTATGCCCATACCACAGTGTTTGATTACTATAGTTTTATAATAAGTTATAAAATTCAGAAGTGTGAAGCCTCCAATTTTATTGTTTTTCAAGATGGTTTAACTGCATAAGGCCCTTTGTACTACCATTCGAATTTGATTACTGGTTGGCTTTTTTTTTTTTTTTTCATTTCTGTGAAGAAAGCTGTTGAAATTTTTATTGGGATTGCATTGAATTTTTAAACCACTTTGGGTAGTATTGATATCTTAATGATATTAAGTCATGTAGTTCATGACTTAATGAGATAACTTTCCATTAAGTTAGGTCTTCTTTAATTTCTCTCAGGAATTATTTGTAGTTTTCCATGTCATTTACATCCTTAGTTAATTTTATTCCTAAATATTTTATTCTTCTAGTTGCTTTTGTAAATGCAATTATTTTCTTGATTCCCTTTTGGATTGTTCATTACTGGTCTATAAAACACATTATTTTGCATTGAACTTATACCTCACCACTTTGCTGAATTTTTATTATCTTTAGGAGATTTGTTGTGGATTTTTTGAGATTTCATATCATCTGCAAATAGGGAAAGTTTTGCTTCTTTTCTAATGTGGATGCCTTTTATTTCTTTTTCTTGCCTAATTGCTCTAGCTAGAACTTCCAGGACAATGTTAAATAACAGTGGGCATTCTTGTCTTGTTCCTGATATTAGGGGGAAGTGTTCAGTCTTTCACCATTGAGTATGATGTTCCCTGTGGGTTTGCCACATATACCCTTTATCATGTAAAAAGAATTTCCTTTTTTTCCCTAGTTTTCTAAGTACTTTTATCAATGAGGGGTGCTGCATTTTTCAAACACCTTTCTGCATCAACTGAGATGAATATGTTTGCTTTTTTCTTCATTCTATAAATGTGATATGAGGCATCACATTATATTATTATTATGTTGAACCACCCTTGCATGCCTAGGATAAATCCCACTTGATCAGGGTGTATAATTCTTTTAATGTGCTGTTGGATTCAACTTTTTGCTAGTATTTTGTTGAGGGGTTTTGCCTCTATATTCATAAGGGATATTGGTCTGTAATTTTCTTTTCTTGTGGTATCTTTATCTGACTTTGGTATGAGTATGATGTTGGCCTCATAGAATAAGTTAGGGAGTGTTCCCTCATCTTCAATTATTTGGAAGAGTTTGAGCAGGATTGGTGTTAATTCTTTTGAATGTTTGGTAAAATTCACTTGTGAAGCTTCTCATTGTTGGGTTTTTTTTAATGACACTATTTTACTATTTATTTGTTGAGATCTATTGCTCAAGTCAGTGTAGGTAGTTTGTGTGATTCTAGGAATCTGTCAATTTTATATAGGTTATCTAATTTGTTCATGTAGAAATTTTGCTTTTGTTAGGCTGGTAGTAATGACTCCAACTTTTATTTCTAATTTTAGTTATTTGTATTCTCTCTTTTTCCTTTGTCTGTCTACCTAAATGTTTATCAATTTCACTGATATTTTCAAAGAACCAATTTCTGATTTTTTATTCTCTCTTTTGTTATTTTATTCTCTATTTCACTATCTCCACTCTGATCTTTGTTATTTCTTTCCTTCTGCTCACTTTGGGTATAGTTTGCTCTGAATTTTCTAGTTCCTGTAGCTGTGAGATTAGATTATTGATTTGAGCTCTTTCTTGTTTTTTAATATATAAATATGCAACTATAAATTTTCTTCTTTGCTACAGTCCATAAGTTTTGGTATGTTGTGTTTTCCTTTCCAGTGATCTCAAGATATTTCTTTTTTTTTTTTTTTTTTTTTTAAAGATTTTATTTATTTATTCATTTATCCCCCCCTTGCTGCTTGTGTTCGCTGGGTCAGCTAACCACGCCGCATGGGCAGGCTTGCCTTCACCAGGAGGCCCCGGGAAGCGAACCAAAGCCATCTTGCCTGCCTATCCCATTAATTCATTTTTGAATATTGCTTCACTTCATTATCTGGAATAAATGCCATTAGTTGTGGTGTATAATTATATTTACATACTTTTGGATTATACTTTAAAAATTTTGTTGAGGACTTTTGCATCTATACTCATGGGAAATATCCGTAATTTTCCTGTTTAGTGATATCTGTATTTTTCACTGGTTAATTCTCATATCACAGAATTAATTAGGAAGTTTTCAAACTGTTTCCTTTTTCTGGAGAGGATTATAAGGATTGGTATTATTGCTTCTTTAATTGTTTGGTAGAATTCACCAGGGAAATCATGTGGACATGGTGCATTCTATTTTGGGAGGGTATTATTTGTTGATTTAGTTTCTTTAATAAATATAAGCCTATTCAGAAAAAAAAAAAAAAGTATATATATATTAGGTCTAGTTGTTCTTTAGTATTATATAAGTCCTCTATTTCCTTATTGATCTTCTGTCCAGATATTCTATCCATTATCAAGTGTTGTGTCAAAATCTACTACTATTAACATAGAACCATATTTTTTTACTCTTCAAAGTTGCCAATGCTTGCTTCATATATTTTGAGGCTCTGTTGTCAAGTGCATATATGTTAATATTTGTTGTCTTCTAGATGAATTGACCTTTATATCAATATTAGTATCTTTGTCCCTTTTAATCATTTTTTAACTTAAAGTATATTTTGTTTGACACTATTATAGCCACCTATGCCCTCTTTTGGCTACTATTGCATGGAATATTTTTTCCATTCTTTCATTTTAAACCTACCTGTGATTCTGAATATATGTTGAGTCTCTTTAAACAGCATATAGTTGGGTCATGCTTTATAATCCATTCTGTCAATCTCTGTCTTGTGTAGAGAGTTTAATCTATTTATATTTAAAGTAACTACTGATAAGGCATGGCTTACGTTTGCACTTTGCCCTTTGGTTTTTGTGAGTCTTATACTTTTCTTGTCTCTCAATTCTTATGCTGTCTATTTTTGTATTTAGTGGATCTTTTGTAGTGAACCATTTAGAATCCCCTCTCAATTCCTTCTGTGCATATATTTCATATATTTACTTTGTAGTTAAAATGGGACTTAAATTTAACATCCTAAATCTATAACAATTTCATTTGATTGAATACCAACTTAACTTCAAGAGCATATAGAAACTATGTTCCTATACATCTCTGTCCCCACATGTAAGTTGTTCTTGTCACAAATTACATCTTTATATATTATGTGCCCTAAACCATAGATTTGTCATTACTTTTTGCACATTTGCATTTTAGATCTCATATGAAGAAAAAAGTGGATTTAGAAATCCCAAATACTATAATACTGGTATATATATTTACCAATTTACCTTGATCGGGATATTTATTTCTTCATTCAGCTTTTATCTAGTATCTACCATCCTTTCTTTTTGACATGCAGAACTCCCTTTAGAATTTAAAGTAGGTCAGGTCTAGTAATAATGAACTCCGTTAGCTTTCATTTATCTGGGAATGCCTTAATCTATGCCTCATTTTTGAAAGACAGTTTCATTATATACAGAGATATTGATTGGCAATTTTTTTAACTTGAGCACTTTAAATATGTTGTCCCATTGTCTTCTTGCCCCCATGATTTCTGATGACAAATTGGTACTTAAACTAGAGGCTTCCTTGTCCATGATGGGTTGCTTCTCTATTGCAGCTTCAGGATTCTCTCTTTGTCTTTGTCACCTGATAATCTGATTATAATGTGTCTTGGTATATATATCTTTGAGTTTATCCTGTTTGGAGCTTCTGGGATGTGAATATGCATGCATTTCATTAAATTTGGGACATTTTCAGCTATTATTTCTAGCTTCAATTCACTGTTGTCAGTGGCGCTTTGTATGATTTCAATAATTTTACATTTATTGAGACTTGTTTTGTAACCTAACATATTATCTTAGTGAATCATGGGCACTTGAGAAGAATGTATATTCTATTAGTTGGATAAAGTCTACATATGTCTGTTAGGGCTAGTTGTTTTATAGTATTGTGCAAGTCCTCTATTTCCTTGTTGATCTTCTGCCTAGATGTCCTATCTATTATCAAAAGTGTTATATCAAAATTTCCTACTATTAATGTAGAATCATATTTTTCTCTCTTCAAGGTCAGAGCCACCATTGTGACTGCTTAGCAGCCTAGGCTCATTGTATCTTTCTTCTCAACCTTCTTAATGCATGGCTTCCTTTACCAAGGTTTATTCACAATTCCAACATGGCTGCTTAATTCCAGCTATCACATTCCCATGTAAAGGGCAGAGAAGAAAGAATACTCATTCCCTCACTTTTAATAAGCCTTCCTAAGTCCCTCAAATACTTACACTTACTTCACATTGACAACACCAATCTGGAATGGAGGTTTGGAAGGGAAGTTTTCAGCTGGGCCCATTTCAAGTGTTTGGTTACTAAGAAACAAAAAGAAAATAGATTTGGGGAAGCAATTAGCAGCCTGTGACACAACAGAGTATCCACATATACCATATGCCACCTTCTGAAGGTCACATTTAGAACTGTAGTGTTTATACAAAATATACATCTCATTTTGACCCTTACTAAATTATGTTCTATTCTTCATCTTGCTTGAGCAGCCACAATGCAAAAAGAGAGAAGAAACTCTTCATCAAAATTGTAAATAATATGTTATAAAATTATTTTAAATTCCTAAATTTCTGGTATTTATTTAAATAAATATAATTCTAACAGTGAGAAAATAATATGTCCAAAGATTTTTAGAAATCCCCATTGTTATCTGTGCTATACTAGGGCATGGGCTTCTTAATATCAATGAGAAGATTCCTACTGTGATAAAAAAATAAAAAATAAAAAAGATCACTATAGAGCCATTGACCATTGCTATGTTTCCAAGCAATTTTGGATGTTTGTCAAATTGATGGCATAGCCTGATAAAAGTCTATTTTGATGGGAAGGTCTGAAGAACTTAGTGGCAGGGAAGGAGATAAGCATGGTAAGACTGACCTCTCAGGTCTGAGAAGAATTGGGATTCTGACAAGAGTATATTTGAGACCATAAAAATCTCTTGGAACACTTCTCCCTTGGTGTAGATCTGGGTCCTGAAGAGAAAGAAGTCTATGAGAAAACTTGAAAACCTCTCTCTAAGGTCTCTAATACTTTGGGATCCAAGCAACACTGTCTTGGGACACAAAGCAATCATAAACCTTGAAAGGCACCTTCAATTCTCCAATTCTACAGTAGACCACCTTAAAGCTTTGTCATGCTAAGAGCTTGGTATAGCCACCAGTGTAGAACTGATTAGCCCAACACCAAGTGGTGAAGCCACACAGACTAACATAGCACTTCCTTGCTGCCACTCTACCAGGATCAGTTGTTAGATGAAACAGATTTGTAGCACTTGTTCACTGTGTGGCTGAGGGCCAGTTGAAAGAAGCATCATCTGCCATACTGGAAAAGTGAGAGCAACCACAAGCAAGGAAAGTACTCTATACAGAAAAGCAGCAATGATATCGTAGGAACAAACTGTGCTTGAGTACATATGGGGTTTCCCCTGAGCTGCTGGAACTTGATAGAGGGTGAGAGACAGGAGGAAGTTTTTAGATTCTAAGTACTTGCAGGGTTATGGTACATAACTAAGATAATTTGAGTTACAGATATTTTTCCTGGTTAGACTATACCTACATCAAAACTGAGAATATGTTAAGAATTACAGTGAAATTTTAGACATTATTAAGATATAGAGAATATGTTTTTTTCTTCAGGGTAGATACCAAATATTATAGTTTTAAGCATCCTTAATTCATGTCATTCAAAAAATTACTTATTGGGGGCCCACCTCAATCAAGTTGATGGAGTTAGATGCATCAGGGTTCCATTTCCCCAGAGAAGTTTGAACAATCAGCAAGAATTGGCAGAAACACCTTTCTCAAAGCTCCAGAACACAGTTAAAGGACTGTGGTAATAGAACAAACACCAAATAAATAAAAGTCCACTTAAAAGGGGTAGGATCTTGGGAAGCGGCTGTGGCTCAATCAGTAGGGCTCCCGTTTACCATATGGGAGGCCCCGGGTTTGGTTCCCGGGGCCTCCTGGTGAAGGCAAGCCCTCCCGCATGGCGTGGTTAGCTGACCCAGCGAGCACAAGCAGCAAGGGGGGGATAAATGAATAAATAAATAAAATCTTTTAAAAAAAAAAAAAAAAGGGGGTAGGATCTTAATGTAGTAACTAGACCTCCCACCCCTCACAGCTTGTTGTAGAACCAACCCACAGTCCCAATGTGGATCCTTGGTCCCATTTATGGAGGGAGCAGAGTAATCCTCATGCACATACTGGGAACATGTATGGAATGTCTGTCCCAATCTGTCTGGTGGTGGCCAAAGGGACCTGCCATCCCAGAACTTGCCCTGTGTATAGAAGGCAGCACACAGAGTGTACCTACAGAACACTGTGAGAGAGCAGTCAAGTCATGCTGCCTGAGGCAGGATTTTGCTGGTTCTAGGACATACATTGCAGTGCCCAGGACTGTGAAGAAACTGTTTCCTAGGGAATAGGGAACATTCAGAACTATATAAAGGGAGAATTCCTAGAGTCACATGTCCAAGACATGTCCAAGACAAAACACATGTGCAGGAAGGATCAGGAGGCCCCTGTGAGCTGTTCTTTAAATTCATCATATGGATAACCCCCAAAGAAGAACACTTGCACAGGTCAATCTACAAAGACTGGTTAAAAGTGTTTTCTTTTTCCCTTTTCTTTTTTTCTTTTGGTTAGCTCCTGGAAATCAAGGAAACTTCTGTCATAACATTAACTAGATACAAGCCTAAGGAAGAGAAGCCTCAAAGTCTAAATTCCAGTGACAACACATATTAAAATATCAAAATGTCTAGGATCTGGGAATTCAGAAAAAAAAAAAACAGAAAAATATAAAAAGAAACAGTGAATGATGACCCAGACAAAGGGAAAAACTTAAGGATTAGAAACCATCAATGAAGAGAACCAGACCTAGGACGTACAAGACAAAGACTTAAAAACTGGTCCTAAATATGCTCAAAGAGCTAAAGGAAAACAAAGAACTAAAGGAAATCAGGAAAATGATAAATTAAAACAAAGAGAATATCAATAAAGAGATGGAAATTATTGAAAGGAACCAAACATCTAAAGACCACAGAAACAGAAAATAAAATTCCCTAGAGCGATTCAACAGCAGATTGGAGCTGGCAGAAGAAAGATTCATGAACTTGAAGATAAGACAATTGAAATCATACAGCCTGAGGAACAGAAGGAAGAAAGAGTGAAGTAAAGTGAAGAGAGCCTGAGTTACATGTGGGATACCATCAAGAATATCAATATATACATTGTGGGAATCCCATAAGGAGAAGAAAAAGATAAAATGCCAGAAAGAATATTCAAAGAAATAATAGCTTAAACTTCCCAAACTTAATGAAAGACATGAATATATACAATCAAGAGGCTCAATGAACTCCAAACAGGATAAACCCAAAAGGATCTATGCCATAGCATATTATAATCAAACTCTCAAATGCCAAAGATAAAGAGAGAATTCTGAAAGCTGCAACAGAGAAGCAGCATGCCACATCCAACAGAGACTTAATAAGATTAAAAGTCTATTTCTCAGACACCAAGGAGGTAAGGAGACAGGGGCAAGATATATTCTAAATGCTGAAAGCAAAATAACCTGCCAACCAAGAATACTATATCTAGCAAACCATCTTTCAAAAATGAGGACAAGATTAACATGTTCTCAAATTAAAAAAGAAAGAGATGAGGGAGTACATCTAAAGAGCATTCTGCAGGATGAAAGGAAAGCACAATAGACGATAGGTCAAAGCCACATGAAGAAATAAAGATCACTGGTAAGAGTAATGACAGGGGTAAATATAAATGCCAGTACTATTGTATTTTTGGTTCGTAACTCCACTTTTTACTTTATACAGGATCTAAAAGGCAAATGCATAAAATTTAATGATAAATCAGTGGTTTTTGGACTCATAATGTATAAAGATGTAATTTGTGACAAGAATTACATGAAAGTGGGTGGACAGAGGGATATAGGAAAAATACTTTAGGAACTAAACTATTGAAGTAAGTTGGTATCAAATAAAAGATTTTTATAGATTGAGGATCTTAAATTTAAGCCCCATGGTAACTACAAATAAACTACTGGATAATATGCAGCTTAGAGACAGAAATTAGGGTTCAGGTTGACATTGGGGTTGGTAGAGGGAATGAGGAATAATGCATAATAGGTGTAGGTTTTCTGTTTGGGGAGATGGGAAAGTTTTAGTAATGCAAGGTGGCGAGGGTACTATAACATAGTGCTTAATCCCACTAAATGGTATGCTTAGGAATGGTTGAGATGGGAAAGTTTATGTTATATATATGTTCCCACTATAAAAAAAAAAAAAAAAAAAAAAAAAAGAGCAATGAAAGAGACAATGACAATTAAAAGCAATACATGATCCTGGGCAGGATCTTACAAAAGAGAGAAGGCTCAAAAGAACAGTCTAAGGACATTATGAAAAGATTGGAATACAGACTGTAAGCTTTATATCAATGTTAAATTTCTTGAACTTGATAACTGCACATAAGGTGGTTACATAAGTGAATATCCTTGTTCAAGTAGCATGTGTGATGGTTAGGCTAATGTGTCAACTTGGCCGGGTAATTGTGCCCAGTTGTTTGGTCAAGCAAGCACTGGGCTAATTGTAATACAAGGACATTTATGGACTTTAGTCATCAATGAGTTTACTGCATAGATGGCTGATTATATCTACATCAACCAGGGAGATACCGTCAGCAATGAGTGGCATTTTATCCAATCAGTAGAATGCCTTAAGGGAAGTGATTTCAGCATTCAGAGAGAATTCCCCAGCTTGTCTTTGGATAGCCAATGTCTCTCAGGAACTTATAAAGGACCCTCATCAGACTTTCATCAGAGCCCCTGGTTTGCAACCTGCCTGCGGAGTCTGGACTTGTGCATCCCCACAGTCATGTGAGAGAATTTTATAAAATCTCATACTATTTACAGATCTCTCCAGTTGATTCTGTTTGCCTAGAGAACCCTGACTAATACAGTATGATATATACAACCTACACTCCAGTGTTCAGAAAATATATTGCTGCATAGCTAGGTAAACAAACAGAAAGATAGATAGCTAGGTGGATTAGTAGGCTGATAGAAAGCTAGATAAAATGATGCAGCAAATGTGGCAAAATGTTAAAATTGGTAGATATGGGTATCTGGCAGGATAGGGATATATTGAAGTTCTCTGTATGGGATATGTATTATTTTTATAACTATCTTGTAAGTTTGAAAGTATGTCAAAATAAAAAGTTCAAAAATTTAAAGAAAATTTATTTAGCATCTACTATATAACCTGTAGTAAATACTAAGGATATAGTGGTGAATGCAAAAGATGTGAATGGTAGGCTCTAGTTGAAGCCAATAGCAGACCTGGGTCATAGAAGCTAACACTACAATTTTGACTTCCCAAGAGATGCACCAGCATATTACATTTACTCCTTACGTAACAGAGTTAAACTCATTTATAATTTCCCTACACATGGCTCTTCTGCCCCTTTTATTTGAACCTATAATTAGCACTATATTTGTTAAATATATGTCCCAGAGACTTAAATCTTCGGTCTGTTCATATGACAGTTGAGCCGTGAATCTCAGCAAAGTTGCAGCCAACACCTACTCTCCAGTTCATTGGACTCACCCAGGACAACTAACTAAAGGATGATGATGGACAATGCCCATCCCAAAAAATAGAAAGTATCTATACCGGCAAGCAAGACAGTTCCTTCCATCTGCCCCATGGGATCTAAGCCTCCTCTCAATCAGAAACAGAGTACAAGACTGAGGAATGAACAATGGACTAAAGCAGACTTATTATTCTATTATAGACTTATTATTCTAGCAATGGAAGAACTTGTATCATTGATATAAAGGCAGTGGCCAACACAGGTTCTGAGGGGAGGGAGAGGGAAGAATAGGTGTAACATTAGGGCATTATGGGGACATTGGAATTGTCCATGACATTGCAATGACGGATACAGGCCATTAAACATTTTGTCAAAACCTATAAAAGTGTGCAAAAATAAGGTCAACTATAGTCCATGGTTAGTAGCAATGCTTCAATGTGTTCATCAATTGTAACAAATGTACCACACTAATGAAAGATGTTGTTCATGTGGGAAAGTGAGGGAGGAGGAGGGGTGGGGTATATGGGGATATCCTATAATTTTTATGTAACATATATGTAATCTAAGGGTTCTTTAAAGTAAAAAATAATATTTTTTAAAAAGTATATCAGTCACAGAGTGAATTATTTTACCTATATTTTTGCTTCCTTATTATATAATTAAATATTACATGTGCTTTGCCCCATGCCATTTTTAACAGGTTTATTGAAGTATAATTTACATATCATAGAATTCTCCCATTTTAAATGTATAGTTCAGTGATTTTTTGGTATATTTATACAGCAATGGAACCATCACTATAAGGGAGTTTTAGAACACTTCCATTATCCAAACGAATTTTCCTCATGCTGTATACAATCAACCCTCTCTCCCACCTCAAACCCCAGGCAATCATAATCTCTATAGTTTTCCCTTTTCTAGAAATTTTATATAAATAGAATTATACAATATATAGTCTCTTTAATCTTGTTTCTTTAATTTACATAATGGTTTTGAGATTCATCTATATTGTTATTTGTACCAGACTTCATTCCTTTGTGTTGCTAAGTAATATTCTGTCGTATGGATATACCACATTTTACTTACCCATTCCCCAATTCATTAACATTTGAAATGTCTCCAAATTTTTGCTATTATAAATAATGCTGCTATGAACATTCACACCCAGGTATTTGTGGGTCTTCATTTCTCTTAAGTAGATATCTAGGATTGGAAATGCTGGATAGTATGGTAAGTAAACATTTAACAATATTAAGAAACAGTCGAACTGTTTTTCCAAAGTAAATGCAGCACTTTACATTCTCACCAGCAATGTATAAGGATTTCACCTTCTCCATATCCTCATAAACACTAGATATTATCAGAGATTTTTGATAAGACATTCATAGTGGTATTTCATTGTGGTTTAAATGAGAATTTCCAAGTAATAATGATGTTGAAGATCATTTCATGTGCCGATTTTCCATTCTTTGGTAAAATGCCTATTCAAATCTTCTCCCCATTTTTAAATTGGGTTATTATTGAGTTGTAAGAAGTATGCATATTTTCTGGATATGTCTCATCAAATATATGACTTACAAATATTTTCTCTCTATCTGTGGCTTGTCTTTTCATTTTCTGATAGTGTCTTTGAAGAGTAAAATCTTAAAACATTTTAATTTTGAAGAAGTCTAATTTATCAATTTTGTCATTATACATTGTGTGGGGTTTTTTGTTTATACCTGAGATATCTTTGCCCAACCTAGGGTCACAAAGAGTTTTCTCCTATGTTTTCTTCCAGAAATTTTATAGTTCTTTCTCTTACATTTAGATCTCCGGTCCACTTTGAATTAGTTTTTTGTGCACAGTATAATGTCTAAGTTCATTTTTGCTTTTTTGTCCCAACACAATTCATTGAAAAGTCTATCATTTCCTCCATTGAATGGCCTTGGGACCTTCTTTGAAAATTAGTTCACCAAAAATGTTAGAGATAATTTCTAGACTCTTTATATTTCTAGACACATAAAGTACATGTTTATATTTATGCCAATATCACAATGTGTGATTATTGTAGCCTTATATTAAGTTTGAAATCAAGAATTATAAGTCCTCCAACTTAATTCTTTTTCAAAATTGTTTTGTTTCTTCTAGGTTCTTTTAATTTACATAGAAACTTTAAGATCAACTTGTCAAATTCTACATTTTAAAAAAAGCCTGCCGAAATTTTGATATGGATTGGGTTGAATCAATACCTCAATTTTGGGAGAATTGCCATCTTAACAATGCTGAGTCTTCCAATCCACGAAAATGGTTTATCTCTCTATTAATTCAGATCATCTTTAATTTTACCCAGAAATGTTTAAAATTAAAGTGTTTTATAAAATATTATAAACCAGAAATGTTTTATAATATTTTAGTGTACTTATTCCTAAGAATATTTTTCTTTTTGACACTATTATGTATGGGATTACTTTCTTAAATTTATATATGTGTGTGTACATGTACAAAATTTTAGGGTTGTCTATGTACAAAATCATAAAGGTCTTTCATTTTTTCCCTTGCTTTACCACACTGGCTTATTCCCAATCTCAGTGGGAAAGCTCTTGGTCATTCACAATTAAATATGATATTAGCTGTAGATTTTTCATACATTCCCTTTATCAGATTGATGAAATTCTTTCTATTCCTAATTTGTGGAAAGTTTAGCATGAACAGGTATTAGTTTGTGTCAAAAGTTTTTTCTGTGTCTGTTGAGATCATATAGTTTTTGTCCTTCATTCTATTAATATGGTGAGTTACATTAACTGATTTTTGGATATGAAGTCATTATTGCATTCTAGGGATAAATTCTACTTGGCCATGGTATATAATCCTGGTATATGTTGCTGGGTTCAATTTCCTAATATTTTGTTAAGGATTTCTGCATCTATGTCATTAGAAATTATTGCTTTGTAGTTTTCTTATGATATGTTTGTCTGGCTTTGGTATCTTGCTAATACTGACATAATATAAGAAGTTGTAAGGTGTTCCCTCCTCCTCTTTTTTCTGAAAGCATTTTGTAGGATTGGTATTATTTCTTCAGTAAATGTTTGATAAAATTTATTGAGCTTTTCTCTATGGAAAGATTTTTAATTAATAATTCAATCTCTTTACTTGTTTCAGGTGTATTCTGATTTTCTAATTCTTTTAAAGACAGTTTTGGTAATTGGCATCTTTCTAGGATGTTAGCCATTTAAGTTACCTAATTTGTTGTAATAAATTGTTCATAATATTCCCTTCTAGTTCTCCTTAATTTCTGTAGGATCTGTTATGATGCTCCCCTTTCATTTCTAATTTTGTGAATTTGCATCTTATCTCTTTTTTTTTTGTCAGTCTAGCTAATGGTTCAACAATTTTGCTGATCTTTCCAAAAAAAACTATTTTGTGTTCATTGATTTTTCTTTATTGATTTACAGTTTTTTTCTTCACTTATGTCTTCTTTGTTCTTTATTATTTCCTTCCTTATACTTACTTGAAATTTGATTTCCTCTTATTTATCTAGCTTCTTGAGGTGACACTTAGATTACTGATTTTATGTCTTCTGTCCTTTCTGAAAGAAGTATTTAAAGTTTTGTTTTCCTCTGATTATTGCTTTGGCTACATCCCATAAATTTTGAAATGTTAGGTTTTAATTTTCATTCCATTCAAGAAATTTTCTAATTTACCTGTGATTTCACTTTTGACTCACTGTTTTTCCAAAATTATGTTGCTGAAATTCGAAATATTTTTGAAATCCCAAATTGTTTTATGTTGTTTATTCCTTATTTAATTTTGTTATAGTCAGAAAACATACTTTGAGACTTGTCTTATGGCTTATACTATGGTTTATCCTGGAGAATGTTCATTGTGTACTTATTTGTATTCTGCTGTTGTTTGGTAGAGCATTCTACATATACTATTTATGTCATATTGGTTGATTATGTTGTTTAAGACTGATAGTTTGTCTAGTTCTACTTTCAATTAATGAAAGAATATTGAAATTTCCTATTACAATTGTTAAATAATCTAATTATCCTTTAATTTTGTCAGTCTTTGCTTTAAGTATTTTGGAGGGCTGTCATTAAGTGCTAATATATTTATAATTGTTATTTCTTCCTAATGCATTGAAATTTTTATCATTATTAAATATTCCTCTTTGTCTCTAGTCTTCTAGTCTTAAAGTCCATTTTTTCATATATTAATAAAACTCCAGTTCTCTAGTGGTTGTTTGCTTAGTATATATTTTCCATCCTTTTACTTTCAATCTATTTGTTACTTTGAATCTAAACTATATCTCTTATAGACATATAATTGGATCTTACTTTTGTATCCAGTCTGACAATCTCTGCATTTTGATTGGAGTATTTATTTCATTTACAGTTAACATAATTATTTATAAAGTTGGATTTACATCAACCATTTTGTTAATTGTTTTCTACATATTTTGTACCTTTTTTACTGTCTTATGCTATGTTAAACAAATATTTTAATGAAGAATTTTAAGTCCTCTGTTAATGTTTTAACTATAATTTTTAATTACTTCCTTCTTAATTCTTCTTAGGATACATCTTTAATGTATCATGATCTGCTTCAGATTAATAATGATGATTCCAGTAAAATACAGCAACTTTGCTCTAATACAGTTCTACTTTCTACTTTCATCTTAGTACTAGCATTGTCATACACATTACATCTATACATGTTACAAACCCAAAATAATAATGTTATAATTGTTTCAAGTAATCTTTATTTTTTAATGAAATTAAGAGAGAAAATATTATAGAAAGAATCCTTTCTATTTACTCACATATCTATTATTTCAGTGTTCCTCATTCCTTTCTGTGGAGTCTAGTCACCACCTGATATCATTTCCTTTTAGTCTGAAGGATTCCCTTTAGGATTTCTTATATTGCAGGTCTGTTTATGTTTATCAGAGAATGTCTTTAATCCACCTTCACTTTTGAAAGATAGTTTTGCTGGATAGTAAATGCTTGGTTGACAAGCTTTTTAAAATTCTTTCAGCACTTTGAATATGCTCTTCCACTGTCTTCTGTACTCCATATTTACTGATGAGAAGTCAGCCATTAGTCATATTGTTGTTCTCTATACCTGATGAGACATTTTTCTCTTGCTGCTTCAATACTTTGTCTTGGTCTCTGTCTTCTAGTGGTTGTTCCTATGATGGGTCTGCATGTGGATCTTTTTGTGTTTATTCTACTTGGGGCTTATTGAGCCCCTTGGACAAGTAGGTTATGGTTTTCAACAAATTTGGGGAGTTTACAGTCATTATATCATCAATTTATTTTCCTCTTTCTCTCACCTCTTGCTCCCCAGGTCTTACATTACAAGTATGCTGGTAAGCTTGACATTGTTCTACAAGTCTTTGAGTCTCTGTTCTTTTTTTTTCAATCTTATTTTCTCTCTAGTTAGATTCATAGTTCTGACTGATCTATCTTCAAGCACACTGATTCTTTCTTCTGACTTCTCAAACCTTTTGTTGAAACCATCTAGTGATTTTTTTTTTCATTTCAATTCTTGTACTTTCCAATTCTAAAATATCCATTTCATTCATTTTTATGGTTTCTATTTCTCTATTTATATTTCCTATTTGTTGAGTCACTGTCATAATATGCTTTGTTTCTTTGAAAAAAAAATTCTTTTAATTCTTCAAATATATATGTATAATAACTGTTTTGATGTCTTTGTCTACTAAATCCAAACTGTTGGCCCACTCAGATTCAGTTTCTATTAGCTACTTTTGTACCTGAGCATGGATTTCATGTTCCCATTTCTTTGTATGTATCATGTTTTTGTTGAAAACTCAACATTTTAGATAATATATTGTAGAAAATCTACAATTGCTTTATTTACTGAATTATTTTTCTCGAGGCTTTTTTTTTTTTTTTTTTTTTGCAACTTGAATGAATTTAAACTGTAGAATCTGTCTCCCACATTATGTATAGCTGCTATGTCCCTGCTCAGATTTTGAAATTCTGTTTTTTGTTTTTCAGCTTGCCTCATTGGGGCTGACCTCCATGTTACTAAGATCTTAGTGGTCAGCTAAGGCAGAAGATTTAGGCAGAAGTTATGCTCAAAAATCTCAAGGCACAGGTACTTCACCCTCTGCCAATCAATCTATGTATATATTGGGAAATGCATTCAGAATCCAGCTATTTCTTAAGCCTTCCTTGGCTCTTATTTTCCACTAGGTTATTTTGGTCTCCTAGGTTCATGTGCATAGTTTCCCAGCCAACCAGAAATGTGTGGAAAGATTATTGAGCCCTTCTATGGCCTTTCACTTCCAGAATCTCTCCCATTAAATTGCTAGCTAGTCAACTACTGGCTCCAACCAGAACCACACCCTCAGCCTAGCATATCTGTAGTATTACCCCATTTGTTTCCTATCAAGTTTGCCACTCTTAAATGACAAAGCCATGGGGTTTTTCCACCAGCCCCAAGTTGAGTCTGCAACTCAGGAAGCAAATATGATGGTTTTCATGGCCATCTCTGCTCAGGAAAAACTACAACTTTCAATGACCAACCTGGAAAGGAGGCATGAAAGTAGCCCCAAGCAAAAAAAAAAAAAAAAACTCCCAACTCCTACAGTTCTGCCCTAAAACTCCTGCAGATTTTTCAAAAATAAATACTTTTTAATTATTACCTGCCTTTAGTCAATTTACATGTCCCTGAAAATTGAAAATTGTGTCCAGTTTTATGCTTGATTTTGAAGAGAGGATTCTTCACATCACCATAACTGGAAATTCTGCTGACATGTAGCTTTGTAGTACGTCTCCCTAGAGGGACAAGAGTCAATTTCTTTGGCCCCATTGATGTTAGGTTTGGCCATATGGTTTATTTTATCCAATGGCATGTTAGCAAGGGTTTTAAATGTGCTTTCATAGTTTGGCTTGGCTCTTGCATTCATAGGGTCCATAATCAGAAGGACATACTTTGGATAGTAACTGGTCCTAGAACAAAGAGGTATGAAGCAGATTTATATCTAATCATTAGCCTGGAGCTCAGCCAAGTTCTTCCATGCCCTAACTGAAACTCATGAATAAGAAAATAAATATTTATTATTATAAGCAACTGAGATTTGGGGCATAGTTTGTTATACAGCAAGGTTGACTCATACATCTAGTTAATAATATATAGTGTCCACACTAAACTGTTCCAGATCATCAATAAAACAAAGTAGGACATGCCCCACTTTGTACAATCTGTTCAATGGATTTAAGTTGAGGGGCAGAGGGGCATAATGTCTAAATTACAAGCATATGAAATGCCATGGAGAGATAGCAGAGCAACTGGCATGGATTTATCATGAAATTCTTCAGAGTCAAGAAAGAACAATGGACTTGTATAAGCCTTAAAAAGCCATTTACTTCTGAGGGTTATTGACAAAGAAGTAGAAAAATACATGAAAAATGCCAGTGTGTCTTTTGTGAGACTGATAGAGTAAATTTAGATCTAACTCAGCATTATTGTATAGACCAAACTGATGGTCCATTAGCAAAAATGCATTCCAATATTTTGTTTTGATGTGGACACTGTATCTTTCATATATCACACACAACTTTTTGAGAAGTTTCAAGTCAGTTCAATTCAGCACACCTTTATTGAATAACTACATTACATGGGTAGCACAAGGCATCCTAAAATCTCTCATTCAAATTGTAGCACTTACCAATAAATAGATGTTAAATGCCATGTAATATGGGTCATAATAGATGATAATAGGTTATAGATGCCTGTGCATTAGGAAATAATACTCTCCTCCAGATTAAGAATGTTAACTTACAAATTGGATTTCTCACCAGCATTACAGGAATATATTGTCAGTCTTAGCATTGAGATAGTCCTTATATTGATGTACCACTGGAATGTGTGTATGCAGAGAATGGAAAACAGCAGGATACTCAAGGAGCTATTGTATAAGAAAGCTGATGTTGGAAAATCACAAGCAAGGAGAGCAGGATAAATGCTATAAGAACATATTGAAGCACAGCATCCAGCAATGCAACAGAGTTTTGGACTGCTGGGAAATAACAGCAGTACATAAAACAGCCCTAGCTGCAACTATAAAGAATGTGAAGAAAGCCTTCAGGTGAATAGCTCAACAACAATAGGCTACAGTTGCTAATGCAGGATCAAATTTCACATGTGCATAGTGCATTCCACATTTATCTGTTTTGTCACACTTGAACATAGCAATTGTGGCTTGGACCTACAACATCATCTTAAAAACAGAAACAAAGAGAATAATTCTAGCTATTGTCTATCATTTTGTTATATATTTTATATGGTTTTCTCATCAATTGTATTTATCATTTCCATCGTCACTTGAAAATGCTCCGCATTCCAAGTTAATGGATCAGTAGGAAGACTTCTGGAAGCCACAGTTATTGCATCCATAACTACTAATCCAGAAACCAAAAAGATTTCTGCCCTGCAAGGAAACCAGCTATAATAAAACTCATTGGACATTATCTACAGAAGGAATAGAGTGCTGGGCCCTAAGACCTCCAAGTCTGTTAAAGCTTATAGATTTCATAAGCTGCATGTCTGCTTTCTCTAGAAAATGGTTAGGTTTTCTTAAGTTACATTGGCTATCCATTTGCAATGGAAAGGGCATAAAAGTATACCTAAGAAGCAATAATAAACAAAAGACAGACAAATTACCAACTATAATCACACATCAACTGGTGGGGGTGGCAAATTTATGTAAAAGCAATAGCCCTGTAAGCTTCATTAACTATGTGCATCACAATATAAAAAATCATGCTTGACAATGATGACACAGATTTATCAATAAAATGCTATATTAAGTTGTTTTCTTTGATTAAGAAGATGCAAAAGTTTAGTAAATATAAGAAGACTTTCACAAAAATAATTAACACAGAAAACATGTTAATGTTTAAATGAATCTGGAAAGTATAAAAATATACAATAATCCATTGCACAAATATAGTCATTGCACAAATGACTATAGATCACCATTGACCAGAAGTATTAATTCAAGCCACAAATGGAAGCCACATATCTAATTTCAAGTTTTCTAGTAGGCATGTTAAAAAGTTTTTTAAAGTGGTGAAATTAATTCCAATAATATATATTTAACCCAATGTATTCAAAATGTTGTCATTTCAACAAGTACTCAACATAATTATTAATGAGATGTTTACATTATTTTATTTATACTAAGTCTGTGAAAACTGCTATGTGTTTTATACATACAGTGCCTCTCAATTTGGACTAGCCACATTACAAGTGCCCAGTAGACACATTTGGCTAATGACTACCATATTGGACAGCACAGCTGTAAATAAATGAAGCTTTACTGAAGAACTGAAATTAATGAAATCTGTGGCCACTATATTTCAATCCAACATTCAAAACCACTAGAAGAAATGCAGATATCAAGCCATGTTTCCTGGGCTTCCTCCTAAAATTATTGTGCAAAAGTTCTATAGGCAATGATAAAAGAATTTAGTATATATATCTGATAACCATTACTAAGACAAAATAAGCTGGCACTAACTCCTGATGGGGGTGGGGGAACAAGTCATAGATTCATTGAATTTTAGATTTAAGAAGAAACTTTTTCTGTAAAATTTTCTTGAACACTTAGAAATTAAGAGTAGCCTTTGATGCCATAGTCCTTTTCATAGCTGAAGAGGAATAAGGAGAATTTTGAATGTTTGAAACCATTTATATAGTCACTACTGAGTTTTATAAGAGTAGAAATCAACGTTCAAAACTGTAATTCTAAAATAATTGAATTTTCATATATTAATGTTCTAATCTATGTTTACATCACAGTAAGAAAAAGTCTACTAAATAAATCTAATAAAAATATTAAAAAGTATAGCTTTTTCTAATTTGTACCAAATGTCAATTGATTTAGGGTCATTTGATGTTTTAAATGATTTTTAAATCTTATGAAAACTTAAGATTAATATTTAATCATTATACTGTAATTTGGAACTATTAGACTACAGTTACATGTAGATGTCCTTGAACTTAATTTCACCCTTTTAAAAATAAAAATAAATGAAAAATCCTTAATGAAACATTAATTTCAAACTTTTCGTGCACAAAAGACGGGAAAAATAAACAAAATGGTTCTTAAGGAAGTATGATTTTCTACATGTCCTGGTATTAATGACTTATGACCTGTGGAATTCCCTGTTCAACCTCCTCTCCTATAGAAAAAATAAAGGGAACCCTAGTTTTCTCACTGGATGAGAACTAGGACAAGTTGAACAAAGCATTAGTTAAATAGGAAATGTAAGCCTAGGCCAGGGTAGATGGGTGAGAAGAGAAATTCTTAAATGTCAGATCCTAGAAAGAACAAATCTGGAATCTTAACCTATGATGTAGTCATTAAAAACCACTGGAGGACTTCCAGGAAGATGGCATCAGAGTAGATAGGCAGGACTCAATTCTCTCACAAAAACAATGGTGAAAGGGCAAAAAGCTGTCTGAGAGAGCTGCTTTTGGAATCTGCAGACCAGGACAGTGCTGTGCATCCTTCAGGAGGGTGAGAGACACAGAGATGAAGAAGCCAAAATGAAAACCATAAGTTACTAGCCACTGTGGCTGAAAACACACCCTTAAGGCAAATAGCCTAGATAAAACCTGGGCTCACTGCAGCCAACTGAGAGCGGAATATATATCTTCCTCCCTGGGAAGAGGGAGGGTGCAATGAAGGGTGGAGAGTGGTTTATATTCAATGAGTTTGGCCAGCAGAGCCTGCTTTGAATCTTGGCTCTGAGCAGACTAGAATACCAGGCAAGTGGAGGTTAAAAGAGATACCTCCGTGGAAAGATTTGCTGACAAACACCATTACCTGGCCAGCTGGGAATGGCAAGGAGAAAATATACTTTTTAGAGGGGCCTTCTCAGATGACTTAGATTGGATAAGCACCCCATTACTGAGCCCCTGGCCCTATTTTGATCATTTAAGCTGGGCAATATTAAAGACTTAAAATAAGCTAAACCAAAAATCAAAAAAGAGCCATGAAACAAAATCATAGGCCAGAGAGAGAAATTAATCATAAGAGTAAATTCACCAACATAATCAAATGCCTAGACACTGGCAAAAATTACAAGTCATACTAGGATACAGAAAAAAGATGGCCCAGCCAAAGAAACAAACCAAAAAGCCTGATGAGACATCGCATTTAAGACAACAAATCAATGATAATCATACAAATGACCAAAATCAATTCAAGTTGCTGAAGGAAAATATGATGAAAGAGATAAAGGATGTTAAGTCACTGGGTAAACATAAAGAACAATTTGAAAGCCTGCAAAGAAAATTAACACAGCTTATGGGAATGAAAGATGAGATTAAAAATACATCAGAGACATATAACAGCAGGTTTGAATTGGTGGAGGACAGAATTAGTAAATTGGAGGAATGAGCATCTGAACTTGAAGAGACAGGAGAACAGAAAGAGTAAAGAATGGCAAAAATGGAACAGAGTATCAGGAAATTGAATGGCAATGCAAAATACACAAACATACATTTGAAGAGGAGAAGGAGAGGAAATGGAAAAGGGGCAGAAAGAATATTTGAGGAAATAATGACTGAAAAGTTCCAAATCCTTATGAAATACATACATATCAATATACAAGAAGAAAATGCACCCCAAAAAAGAATAAAACCAAATAGACCTATTCCAAAACACCTACTGTTCAGAATATCAAATGCCAGATATAAAGAGAGAATTCTGAAAGAAGCAACAGAAAAGCAAAGTATCATATACAAGGGAACCTCAATAAAATTAAATGCTGACCAATCATGAGAAACCATGGAGGTGAGAAAAAAGTGGTATAAGGTACTGAAAGGGTAAAACTGCCAGCCAATAATTCTTTGCACAGAAAAACTGTCCTTCAAAAATGAGGGTGTGTTTAAATTCTTCAAAGACAAACAAAAACAGAGAGTATGTTACCAAAAGACCAGATTTACAAGAGATACTAAAGGAAATGCTACAGCCTGAAAAGAAAACACAAGGGTGAGAGACTTAGAGAAGAGTGTAGAAATGAATATTATTAGTAAGGGTAGTTTAAAGGGTAAAAAGACAGATAATTGTAAGATATGATAATGGAAAGTCAAAGGATAAAGTGGAAGATGTAAATAATACCTTTACAAGATAACATTGAACATTAGTGGATTGAATTCCCCAATCAAGAGACTTAGACTGACAGAATAGATAAAATACACATACACACACACATACATATATATACATATATGAGCCATCTATATGCTGTCAAAAGAGAATAAGACATAAGGAAACAATCAGGATGAAAGCAAAAGGTTGGAAAAAGATATTTCGTGCAAATAGTAACCAAAAAAGATCTGAGGTAGTGATACTAATATTGGACAAAATAGATTTTAAATGCAAAACAGTTATAAGAGATGAAGAAGGTCATTAAATATTAATAAAAATGGCAATTCACCCAGAAGAAAATAGTGAATATTTATGCACCTAAACTGAGTGTCCAAATATACATGAGGCACACACTGGCAAAACTGAAGGGAGAAATAAATGTCTTTACAAGAATAGTTGGACACTTCAATATACCACTCTTAGCATGGATAGAACATCTTGACAGAGGATAAATAAGGAAACAGAGAGCTTCTTGACAAAGGAATGAGACCTAACAGACATTTATAGAGACATTATATCCCAAAATAGCTGGATATACATTTTTTTCAAGTGCTCATGGATCCTTCTCCAGGATAGAATACATAGTGGGTGACAAGACAGGTCTCAATAAATTTAAACATACTGAAATTATACAAAGCATTTGCATAATGGAATGATCATAATGGAATAAAGCTGGAAATCAATAATAGACATAAGAAAATTCAGTAATATATAGAGATTAAACATTATACTCTTAAATAATCAGTGGGTCAAAGAATAAATTGTAAAAGAAATCAGTAAATATTTTGAGATGAATGAATATAAGAACACAACATATCAAAACCTATTTGGGGAAAGCAGATGTAGCTCAAGTGATTGAGCACCTGCTTCCCACATTTGAGGTCTCAAGTGAGATCCACAGTACCTCCTAAAAACAAATAAACAAAAAAACTATTTGATACAGCAAAGGCAGTGCTGAGAGGGAAATTTATAGCCCTCAATGCTTACATTAAAAAAATAAAAAAATAAAAAGGACTAAAATTGAAGACCTAAATGCACACCTGGAGGAACTAGAAAAAGAACAGCAAACTCACCCCAAACCAAGCTGAAGAAAAGAAATAACAAACATCAGAGCAGAAATCAATGAAATTGAGAAAAAAAAAATATAGAATCAACAAAACCAAAAGTTGGTTCTTTGAGATCAACAAAATAGACAAACTCTTAGCTAGACTGACAAAGAATAAAAAAAGAGAAGATACAAATAAATAATTTCAGAAATGAGAGGTTAACATTACCACTGACCCCACAGAAATAAGAGAGATCATAAGAGGATACAACTGTCTGCCAACAAACTAGAAAACATAGTCAAAATGGACAAATTCCTAGAAACACACAAACAACCTACACTGATTCTAGAAGAAATAGAATACCTCAACAAACTAATCACAAGTAAAGAGATAGAAACAGCTATCAAAGACCTCCCAAAAATGAAATGCCTAGGACCAGATGGCTTCACAGGTGATTCTACTAATCATTCAAAGATGATCCTACTAATCATTCAAAGATGATCTAATACCAATCTTGCTCAAGCTCTTCCAAAAAAACTGAACAGAAAAGAATGCTACCAAAATTTAAGAAGCCAACATCATCTTAATACCACAACCAGATAAAGATACTATGAAAAAAGAAAATTACAGACCATTTCTCTAATAAATGTAGATGCAAAAATCCTCAATAAAATACTTGCAAACCGAATCCAAAAGAACATTAAAAGAATTATACTGTTACTGGGGACTTCCAGGAAGATGGTAGAATAGAAAAACATGGGACTCTCTTCTTCTCCAGAAAAATAGCTAGAGGTCAGGCTGAACACTGCCCAGAGGAGAGAGGGACAAAGGAGGAGAATTGCAAGGACAGAACTATGAGTTGAAACCAGTGGCTGCTGCTGCCGGCAACCTGACACATACACTAAAGACACTTTAGAATTCTCAGACCTCTGGGCCTGCGGCTACAGACAGAGTGGGCTCCAGGGATCCCTACCCTAGGAAAGGGGAGAGAAAGGGACACAGCCTAAGGCTGACTCAGTTTTTGACTCACAAATTCTGTCTGCTGTGCAGGCTGGGTGGGGCCGCACCATTGTTTGCCTTGGGAGGCATGAACCTCCCAATCTCCTTCTCTACTAACTATGACTGATTGTTGAGGACTCCCAGGGGAGTGGAAATATTTCCTACCTGGGTAAAGGGAGAGGATTGCAAGAGAAAGCCAGAGAACTGCCACCAAGAAAGTTTGAATTACAAAGCTACAGTTGCCAAAACAGCATGGTACTGGCATAAAGATAGACACATCGATCAGTGGAGCAGAATAGAGAATCCAGAAATAAACCCTCACCTATACAGTCAACCGGTTTTTGACAAACCTACCAAGTTCATGTTAACAGGACAAAACTGTCTCTTCAACAAATGGTGCTGGGAAAACTGGATATCTATAACCAAAAGAATGAAAGAAGACCCCTATCTCACTCCCTGTACAGAATCAACTCAAAATGGATCAAAGATCTAAATATAAAAGCCAGGACCATAAAACTACGGGAAGAAAATGTAGGGAAACATCAGGTTCTTGTAGTTGTGGTGGTTTCTTAGACTTTACACCCAAAGTATACGCAGCAAAAGAAAAAGTAGATAAATGGGAACTCCTCAAAATTAAACACTTTTCCACCTCACAAGACTTGTCAAAGGGTGAAAAGGCAGCCAACTCAATGGGAAAATATATCTGGAAATCACATGTCCAATAAGGGTTTAATATCCAGGATATATAATGAGATGTTACAAATCAACAATAAGAAGACAAATGACCCAAATAAAAATGGGCAAAAGACTTGAATAGACATTTTTCCAAAGAAGAAATGCAAATGACAAAAAAAAAAAAAAATATGAAAAATGCTCAACATCACTAAATTTTGCAAATCAAAACTACAATGAGACATCATTTCACACCTATCAGAATGGCCACTATTAAAAGGACAGAGCACTACAAGTGTTGGAGAGGATGTGGAGAGATAGGAACACTTAGTCACTGTTGGTGGCAGTGCAGAATGGTATAGCCACTGTGGAGGACTGTTTGGCAGTTCCTAAAGAAGTTGAATATAGACTTGCCACATGACCCTGCAATACCACTACTGGGTATATACCCAGAAGAACAGAGAGCAGTGACACGAACAGACATCTGCACACCAATGTTCATAGCCACATTATTCACCATTGCCAAAAGTTGGAAACAACCCAGGTGTCCATCAACCAATGAATGGATAAACAAACTGTGGCATATTCACACAATGAAATATTGTGCAGCTGTAAGAAGAAGTAAAGTTATAGAGCATATGATAACATGGATGAACCTGGAGGACATTATGTTGAGCGAAGCAAGCAAAACACAAAAGGACAAATACTGTATGAATGCATTACTATGAATCAAATACATTGTATAGCATACTGTATGATTTTTTTATATATATATATCCAGTACATTTCATTGAGAAATGTATGTTTTTATTCAACTGTGTTTTCTTCTTTTTAAAAATTATTGTTTATATTTTCAATTATTAAATGTAGAAAATAACATAAAAAATAGAAAAAAATAATAAATTTTTTTTAAATGAAAAGAATTATTACTCACCCATAATAAGAAGTGAGGTGCTGGTACATGCGACCACACGGATGAAACTTGAAGACGTCATGCTGAGTGAAATAAGCCAAACACAGAAGGACAAATATTGCAAAATTTCTCTTATATGAAATAATTAGGATAAGCAAATTCATAGAGACAGAAAGAAGAATACAGGTTACCAGCAGCTAGAGGAGGTGTGACTGTGGAGTCCTTGCTTAATGGGGCCACTTGTTTGTTTGGGATGATGAAATGAGCCACCGAGATAGTGGTAAAAGTTACACAACATTGTCACTTAATGTCACAAGAGTGAACACTTAAAATGGGTAAAATGCTTTTTTAAATGTATATTTTACCACAATAAAAAAAATGAAAAAAAAAATTATACACCACAATCAATTATGTTTTATCCCAGGTATGCAAGGGTGGTTCAATACAAGAAAATCAATTAGTGTAATAAACCACATTAATAAATAGAAGGAAAAAACTACATGATCCTTTTCATTGACACAGAAAAGGCATTTGACAAAATACAGCCTTCTTTTTTGATAAAAACATTCCACAAGATAAGAATAGATGACAGCTTTCTCAACATGGTAAAGTGCATTATATGAAACACCCATACACACATACACACACATATACAAGCCATTATATATTTTGTCATAACTTACAAAATTGGTGGGACAGAGTGTAAACTATAATCCATGCTTAGTGGCAATGCTCTAATATGTGTTCGTCAATTTTAACAAATGTACCACACTAATGAAGGATCTTGTTAATGTGAGAAAGTGTGGGAGGGGTAGGAAGTAGGGCATGTGGGAATCCCCTATATTTTTTGTTTTGTTTTGTTTTGTTTTTTCCTATATATTTTATGTAACATTTATGTAATCTAAAGTATTTTTTTTTATTTTAAAAAAGTATTTAATAAAAAAGAATTTCAAATACCCCTTAAATATCCATCCTCACATAGCAATCCTGTGAAATGGAAAGTATACTGAGAAATAAATTGATGATAAAGTCTTAAAAAAAAAATAAAAACCCACAGCTAATATTGTACTCATCAGTGAAAGACAGAAAGCTTTCCCATGGAATCAGGAACAAGAAAAGGATGCCCACTATCACCACTGTTATTCATTATTATGCTAGAAGTTCTAGCTAGAGAAATTATTAAAGAAAAAGAAATAAAAGGCACCCAAATATGAAAGGAAGAAATAAAACTTTTGCTATTCACTGATGATATGATCCTATATTTAGAAAATCCTCAAAAATCCACAATGCTACTAGAACTAATAGATGAGTTCAGCAAAGTGGCAGAATTCAAGATTAATGTGCAAAAGTCAATACTGTTTCAATACACTGCTATTGTGCAATCTGAGGAGTAATTCAGAAAAAAAAATTCCACTTATACTAGCGACTAAAAGAATCAAATATATAGGACAAGGACATAAAAGATATATAATTCAGAAAACTACAAACATTGCTAAAAGAAACCAAAGAGGACGTAAATAAATGGAAGGGCATTTCATTTTCATGGATTGGAACACTGAATATTGTTAAGGTGTCAGTTCTACCCAAACTGATTTACAGACTCAACACAATCCCAATAAATATCCCAAAAGCCTTTTTTCCCCCCAGAAATGGAAAAGCCAATAATCAAATTTATTTGGAACAGTAAAGGGCCACAAATAGCCAAAAATGTCTTAGAAAAGAACAACGAAGTTGGAGGACTCTCACTTCCTGACTTTAAAGAATATTACTTAGCTACAATGGGTAAAACAGCATGGTACTGGCATAAGGATAGATATATTGACCAATGGAATTGAATCAAGAACTCAGAAATAGACCTTCACATCCATAATCAAGTGGTTTTTGACAAGGCGGTCAAGCCCACCCAGCTGGGCCAGAACTGTCTCTTCAACAAATGGCTCTGGGAGAACTGAATATCCATATCCAAAAGAAAGAAAGAGGGGCACTATCTCACACCTTATACAAAAATTTGCTCAAAATGGATCAAGGACCTAAATATAAAAGCGACAACCATAAAACTCCTAGAATCAAATGTAGGAAAACATCTTCAAAATTTTGTGGTAGGAGGTAGTTTCTTAAACCTTATACCCAAAGCACGAGCAACAAAAGAAAAAATGGATCAATGGGACCGCCTCAAAATTAAACATGTTTGCTCTTCAAAAGACTTTGCCAAGAAAGTAAAAAGGCAGCCTACTTAACGGAAGAAAATATTTGGATACTACATCTCTGACGAGGTTTTGATATCCATGGTACATATATAACCCAATGATAAAAAGACAAGTAGCCCAACATAAAATGGGCAAAAGACTTGAATAGACATTTTTCAAAATAGGAAATACAAATGACCAAAAAGCACATGAAAAAATGTTCAGCATCACTAGCTGTTAGAGATATGCAGATGAAAACTATAAGATACCATTTCACACGTTATAGAATGGGCCCGTTTGTCAGTAGAAAAAACATTGATTACCTACAGACTGAGAAATACATGGTGATCGTAAGCCATTCAAGATCCACCCATCTCCCAAAGTATTCTGAGCAATTCCCATGATGTCAGGCCATCAAGCCCAGTTTTCAGCACCCAGATATCATTATTACTTTCTACCACTGGGGAAAAAAAACTGCTACTATCTTTTATCTGGTAGTAGATGAAGTTCTGGCTATTCGTACTTGTCTTTTTATCATTGGGTTATATATGTACCATGGATATCAAAACCTCGTATTGTAGAAATTGGTGAGTACACAGACATTTGAAAGTAGAAGTAAGTCAGGCAACAAAGAGATCAACTCACACTAACTAAAAGGTACTAGAGATTAAAGTAAACATCAAAAGGCTGGTATTAATTTACAGTGAGAAATATATCATCATGTGTATAAGAAATATTTACAACAGCCTGATCAAAAAAAAATTCCATGTGATCCAACCACACAGAAATCAAAAGGTGGTTTTGTGAGCCTGTACTCAAAACATAAGGAGATAAATAAAACAAATATTAACGTGTTGTTTCCCCAAATTTATTGTGTTCTGTGAGATGATTTAATAGATCTCTCAACAACAACAAAAGGTTCAGTAATCAAATAAAGTTGAGAAACACTGGACTGAACTAAATTAAATAGCTTCCATAACTATGTATTTCTTAGGAACTCTTTCTGCCAATACACATTGTGAGTCTCCAGGAATTATAAAAAGACAGATTTTCCAAAACTTGACTCCTGCATTTTATAGAATATTTATCAATATCTCATGAAATAATCTACAGATACAGCATAGGACTCACAGACCAAATTCCTTACTCTGATATACTATTTTGTCATAGGTATAGACTTGCCAATGGGTCTAGTGTACTTGCAATGCAAGCATGAAAGTCCTGTGACATTTACTTTTTAGGGATATACTTCCATGAGAAATGAAAATAGCAAAATCCAGTATCTGAGGCTCTCACTCCCTTTATAGTGCTTGGGTGAGCCTTGCCAATATTGTGGTTCTCCTTTTTATTTAATTAACAATAATTAAAACATTAAGAGATTATAGTGAAGACTTACTAGCCTAAAAGCAATCCCATCTTCTTCAGATGATTTTGCATACCCTTATTGTAAGTCACGTGTTGATTTTAAAATCTCACTCTAAGTGACTATTTCATTTCCAATTTTTAGGGTCCTGCCACACTATAGTCTCTAAATGCTTATTAAAAATATGTAACCAGAAAAAATGTAGCTGTGATAGCGCAGAAAAATGCCCTCCCCCCCCCCAAAAAAAAGATGTCTACATCCTAATTCTAAGAACCTGTGAATATGTTACCTTAAATGGCAAAGGGACCTTGTGGATATGATTATGTTCAGCTCTTCAGATGGAAAGATTATTTTGGATTATCCAGGAGGGCCCAGGGGTCCTGATAAGTGAAATATGAAGGCAAGAGTATCAGAGGAGATGTGGCAATGGAAGCAGAGGTCAGAGTGATACAATTGCTGGAAGGGGTCCATGAGCCAAGGAATGTGGGCAGCCCCTAAAGCTGGGAAAAGGCCCTGAAACAGATTCTCCCGCGGAGCCTCCAGAAATAATGCAGCCCATGCCACACCTTGACTGAGACCTGCTTCAGACTTCTAACCTCCAGAACTGTAAAATGATAAATGTGTGTTGTTTTAAGCCATGAAGTTTGTGATATGTTCTTATAGCAGCAACAGGAAACAAAAACAATAGCCAAATATTTTGGAGACATATGTCTCCTGTTCTCCTGGTATCTTTGCCACCCATATCCAACATGTGGCCTCTCAATTCAACTGTGCTTAATAGCCTGTGCCACAATCCCCATCTATCCTTTACCTCTGTTTGGAGATTCATGTGAATCTAACTTTATAGTGCTATGAAAACTTTAATCTAAGAACCTCAAGAAGCTTCTGTAAGCAATAAATTATTAAATATCTCAGATAGAGATCAATGTATCTAGAAAGCAAAACAATCAAGGATATTAACTGAAGATGACTGCTAGTTGGAAAATATGAGTTTGTTGGAGTCCCCGGAGCAGACTGAACTCAGGAGAACTGACTCATACTAAACAAACTCACACTAGACCTGATATAAATCAAAATGTCAATGATTAATTTAAATTTTGGACATAGCTTTCCAATGATTAAATTATCTATTTCCACTAGCCAGGAAACTTTCTTAGTGGCAGAGCATCTGGTAGGTTTAATGAATAAGCATAAGACTACTTCATGGGTGTGGAATCAGAACAGGGGTAGTAGGATACTGGTGGGGAATCATTCACTGAACTGGTCACATCCTATAATGTGCCTGCCAATAACACTTGCCATCAGAGAAGCCCCAAGTTCTTGCCTTTGCAAATTCTCCCTCTCGATAGATTTCCATTCTTCGTTCCATTATCTCTGTAGGTCCAGAAGGTAGCCTTGTATTGTTTGGGAAATGGCAATTCAGTAAGATCATTTGAAATTTTGAATATGACACATAGAGAAAGAGAAAGCCTTAAGACATTAGAAGCAGTATTTTAGCAGAAGTAATGTTATAGAACAAAATGGCTAGTTCAGCCGTGTTGGACAAGAGCAGGCAGAGAAAGGAGCAAAGACGGAAGTGCTGAAGCCTGCCCCTGGCACACTAGTGGAGTGATCTTGCTCCATCCCATGGGAGCCATTCTGGTGTCCCGCAGAGAAACCACATACTGTTCCCCATGAGCCTGCCTATGAACTACTGGAGAGTTTGTTTTCCTGCCTTTCTTATTTCCCCTTCTTTAAATTACATCCATTGAGGTAAACTGTGAATGTCTCCTCTATTCCTTGTAACCAAAAAGTAGAAACCTAGACTCTAGGAAACCCAGGTAAAATTTTACTACCCCCCAATACAGTACATGTCCCCAGTGACCAAAATGTTCCCATTCTCAGATCTAGTGTCTAGATCCTAGAGTCTTTGGACAGCACTGGAAACATAAAGACCATCTGTAGTTTTTTTAACAAGATGTACATACCCAAACCGTGCAGCAGACAATTGGTCAATGCCCTTGCCTTGTTGCTACTACAGAATATGATTCAGCTTGTTCATGTTTCCTGAAATGGTTTGGGTTATCCCTTCAAAAATCATCACGACATTTTGTCTTCTTGAGTCATTACCCCAGTCATCCGGACTAAAGTACTGCCACCACACTGGTGTGGTCCTCTTGATTATTCCTCAAGGTGTGTAATTCTTAAAGATGACCAATCTCATCCATTATGTGTGGATTTTTCGAGTTTTACTGTCACAAGTTACTCTTATTTTCTAGTTCCCACGTGACACACCTCATTTCCTCTTTTTGTGCTGACAACAGTGCCATACTTATTCAAATTTATCAATGAAAAATTAAAGAGCTTTAAGATTAATTACATAGTAAACTTTAGACAGAAACAGAATTATACTATAAAAATCCAGGTTTATTAAATCATTTTAGTGCATTCACATACAAGGAAGGAACAAGGAATCCAAAAACTGATGTTGGGGAATTCTCTGACCTTCTTAAACAATTCCTTGCCTTGAGAGTAGGTGAGAAGCAGCAGAATCTGGAAGGCCAGGTAAGGGCAGAATTGGTCTCTGTGTTGCAGCCATCTGGCAGCTACTTCCAGCTGAAGCCAACAAGCCTTTAGGACCAAAGGTCAATTCATAGAGAAGACCTGGAAGATGCTACAAGTTCGGACAGAGAAGAATTTTGTCTGGGAGGAGAATAAGAGCAATGTGGCAGAATAAGACAATAAAGTAGCATGATCTGATCCTATCACAGTGACTCTCTGCCCCTGCCCTGGTTTAGAGGTGTTTCCACAGAGTATAGGAGGCTCTGAACTTCAAGAGATTAGCTGCAACTAGAAAGATGAATTGTGTTCCTGGGTAATGCCTGGGTAGGGATCAGCTTGCCCCACTTTCTTGCCACAGGAAGTAAGCTGTTGCAAAAAATCCTTTAGAACAGTGAATTTTTTAAAAATTGGGTAGCAAAAGAACATTTTTTCAAGTGAAATTTTTTGTGGAACATCAGTACATAAAAATAGTTGAAAGCATATCAGCCCTGAACCACAGAGAGCCCAAACCTTCAACCTCCCTGCTGTGCCCCACCCCCACGGCAGCTTCTGCAGCCCTTGCTTGGACAATTGGGATTGGTGGGACAGCCTGTGAAAGCCACTGCTTCAGACTGCCAAGCAGTCTGCCTCTGAAAGCCTAAATTCAGGCAAACGTGGAAAATAAAACCAAGCTTCACACCAACAACCTAACAATCCCATCAAAGCTGAATCAGCTGGTCCCTGGGGAACCTTTAATCCTATCACATCAGCAGTCAGCTTGTGGAAATACTCTTACTTGAAAGCCTAAGAGGCCATGCAATGCCATGGAACATGTCTTTTGGAATCCTAAACTCTGAATTTCAGTCACAACTCCGCTGCTTGCTAGCTCGGTGACCCTGAGAAAACATCTTAAACTCTCTAAGCCCAAACTGTATCAACAGCAAGAGAAGGATAATAGGCTTCTGACTTACATTACATGGTTATGAGGCTCAAACAAAGGAATGTATTAATGTGGTATATAAACCATAAAGCTTCAGAATGCATGAAAGTTGCTAACATTATTTTTTTAATCTGCTGTGTAGTTGGCCATCTCATTCATTCATTCACTCTACAAATTTTTACTGAACAATACTCAGCCAGATACTGTAAGACCTATAAATTGAGTTGACTTCAGTATGACTTTTCCATATCCCATAGAACAAGGCAGCAGTAAAGGGCAGCAACCACACCCGTGAGCATGGTTGGGTCCACATCTCCTATAATTCCTTCCCAGTTCCTGTCTACACTTCCTGACATACTTTTGCAGCTTTCTCATGGGAAGGTTTACTCCTCCCAGTCAGTTCTACACTCACTGTCATCTCCCTCATAGCCGGGGCCCTGAGAATTTCTGACCCCAGACCCTATGCAGAAAACTCAGAGCCAACTGACCTAGTCATTATAAAATAGACCTAATTCTAATCTCTAACAAGATTCTAGCAGTACTGTCCAATGGTGCAATAGTGATGATGGAAATATTCTATATCTGAATGTTCAAGAGTAGCCACTAACCACATGTAGCCATTGAGTCCTTGAAATATGGCTAGTGCACCTGAGGAACTGAATTTTAAATTTAAATTAATTTTAAATTTAAATTTAATTTAAATTTAATTTCATTTAAATTAATTAAACTTAAATAATTACATGTGGCTAGTAGACAATCCAGCTCTAGAAGAATGGAAGGGGGATCAAGTTTGATCTTTTCTCTTGAACCCGGCAAACATGTAGAAATTGCATCCATGCCATTTTCCAATATAAAATCAGTGGTAAGTAAATAAATAATGGCATTACCATATTCACATGATCTTGCTAAGAACAGATTTGGTTCCCTGTTCTAATTCAATCTCCAGTAATGCGTCTCCTAATTATTTAAAGTTGTGAGCAGAAGCCCATGCCAAACAAGAAGACTGAGCATGCATCTATGATACTTAACATTGTACAATAGAACTAATCTGACACCTATTAATGATGTACATAATAACTATGGTGCATGTAGTAATTAGTTATAAAAGACAGGTCATTTCTCATTAATTACTAAAATTAGCATAAGTTTTGCACAGTTTGTTCTCTGATATTAACAAATTACATCAATATTCACAGATATCCTGAATTCTTTGTTACTATTCATACACTGCCCACCCCCAGCATCATTTAAAGACCAGGATCCTAGCTCCAAAGCTATTGCTAAATGTCATTCTATCTCAACGTTCTTCCTCCCACTTAATACAAACCAGGGTTGGGTGACTTGGTGCTCCTGGCTCCACCACCAAGTTCTGAAACTCTCTGTATCCCACTCTTGAGATGTCACTAAACAGGGCAATTATCACTTCAATTATCTTGAAGTTCCTGCCTGGGAGGAACCAGTGGCAGAAGCTCTGAGGCAAAGGGTTATGGATGACCAGCTCTACCTGATCACCAAGCATCAAGGCGAAGGGAGGGATGGAGGAGAAGTGAGAAGGTTAGGAAGGAAGTCAGATGCTGGGCAAGAGCAGCCATTTGGAGTAGGCAAAGGATGTACTGAAGACGGACTGTGGGTGATGGGCAGATGGGAGTTCAGGGGCAGAGGGGCACAGAATGAAGTACAATAAAGCAGTGCAGTGTTTCGATGGGGTCCTGGTCCTGGGGCCATGCCTAAGAGAAGCAGAGAGCTCTGGGCACATGCTCTGTGCCTAACTGTCCTTGATAATATGCTTCTAGTGGCTCTAGCTCTGAAACAGCTTTCATGTAGAAGAACAAAAATAACTAACATCACAGCAGCATTTGATCTATTGCAGGACTAGAGGAAGAACACAGGGGCAATAGATGCCTGAAAGTAGACAGAGAGGACAGAGTGAGGGAAAAGGTGAGGGAGGCCTAAGAAAAAGAAAATTCATGATTTCCCTTGGCTGGGGAAATGGCATAAATCCTGCCACATTCACAGAAAATATTAATTTCTCTGGCAAGTGTCATGCTGAAGTTATAAGCCCAAGCTGAGCAGGCCCTATAGTCATGTTATATCTTCCCAGGTAAGGGAGACAGGGCGTGGAGGGTGTTTTAGTTTGCCAAAGGGCTGCCAGTGCAAAGTGCCAGAAATGGGTTGACTTTTACACCTTTATTTGGTGTAAAAGCTTACAGTTCCAAGGCCATGAAATGTTCAACTCAAGCCACCATCAGAGATGCTTTCTCACCAAAGTCAGCTGCCACATGTTGAAGCAAGATGGTGGGCAGTCTCTGCCTTCCCTTCTAGACTTTCTCTCTCAGGCTCAGCTGCTCTGCTTTCTTCCCAATTTCAACTGCAAGCTGGTAAAGGTCTTGTCTTTTAGGGCTTCTTTTCTTAGCTGTGGGTAAAACTGGAGTTGTTTCTCTCACAATGCAGAATCAAACATGGCAGCTCCCTTTTTCCCCCTGTGTCTGTCTCTGTGAGTCTGTGTCAGACCCAGCAAGGGGGTAGAGACTCAATCTGAGCCAATCAGAAAGCCCTAAAGCGATCTTATCAAGTAATCTACTCAAAGGCCCCTCAGCTGAATTTAATGCAATCAAAGGGTACCACACTCAGAGGAACAGATTAGTTTACAAACATAATCTTTTCCCTTTTGGGGATTCATAAAATAATCTCAAACTGCCACAGAGGGTAACTAGATGATGCAGCTTCCTCGCCAAATTTTCTATATGGGGAGCCTACATGTCTAGACATTATCCTAATCAAAGCTGTGTTTTTTCTAAGGTGGACGCTGTCAAGTTCTGCTTTATTATTCCGAAGTCTAAATATCTAAGGGGTGGCTTTGGCAGGGTTTGCACTAGCGAGAGGCCTTCACACTGCAAGGACCCTCTCTATCTTCATTGATTCTGAGATGAAATACCAGTAACAAGAACAACAACCAACGTCATCACTTTTTATATAAGTTGCACTAAATGTCCCACTGCCCAACACCTCTCCCTCCCGCGCTCTCTCTCGGTACACACACCCTACAGCTGTGTCATCAAGAGTTACAGCTGTTTCTTCTCTGGATCCCAGCGTTGGCAGTCACATCATCCCTCTCTGGAACTCTCTTCAATTGTCTTCCTAACCTCAGGGCCTTGAGATAGAAGACAAATTACTAAACGTTCGCTCATCTCCTTACCTTTGTCCATACTTTCTCAAGGTCTTTTCAGGTATAAATAACAAAAGCCAACTTTAACCTGACTTAAAATAAAAAAGACAAGTGAGACTGCCCTTATGAGGAAAGAGCTAGAGCCAGGAGCAGCCAGGAACCCAGAGAATGCTTTCTCAGTGTCTCAGCCCTCCATCTCTCTGCACTTCTGCTTGCTCTCTCTCTCTTCCTCAGCCCCCAAAACAGCTCTTGACGTTTTCTCTATTCACACAGCCAGCTCAAACAGAGACTAGCTTTTCTTGGTCTCAACTTAAATTCCTGGGAGGGAAAGTTACCTGATTCATCTTTAGTTAGAAATGTGCTTTGGTTAAATCAATGGTGACTCAGGTACTCATAGAATAAAGGTAAATAGTGGAGGCCTGTCTGGTGGAGGAAGGGGTAAGACAGTCCCCAGAGAAAGGAAATGTGAACTAGACACTCAGCAATGCATTTATTGTCATGCAATACTTCAATGCTATGGTATAGACTGCCCTTGACCTTGGAGAAGAGTTGTCACCACTGGAGGTGGGGAAAATGCTGGCTTGGGGCTGAGGTAACCTCTAACTTCTGCATGGTTTTGCCTAAGATTGTCTTCATTACCTTTAACTGATGAAGAGAAATAAAATCTGTGTGCAAAGGAATTTGGCTCCGCCTGACCCCATGTACAGAGGGAGGTAGAGTTGCAATCTCATTTTGATAAGGTGCTACTTTTAATTCCTCTGAAGCCAATAGATCCTTCAAAAGAGAGATGCTACCAATATTCAAGTCCTTGAGATGAGCAGTTATTGCACTCCCTTCCTTTCAGGGACTCTGAGAACACCTTGTGGGAGGATTTGGCTCAGAAAAGAGTATAGGAGACAACTGTTGTAGAGATTGCATGGCTGGGGATGCGTTTATATTCTACCAACAAACCTACTGTTAAAAGCTAATATCCTAATGATTCGGCGATTAAATAACTAAAATAGCTATTAAAATTAGTATTATTGGTTACCTTTATTCGATTCTAGTAGAAAGAGTAAGGACCAATGACCAGGAGATTAAGCTCACCTTTGGAAGCTGCTACAAAGAGCATGACTGAAAGCAATTCAGGGTGCATCTTTGATGGTATACACCTTATGACTAAGAAGACGCCAGTACAGAAAACTCCGTGGGAAAATGTTAAATAAAGAAGAGGTTTATCTCCTAGGAAGCAAGTTCACTCCTCCTCATTCTCTGCCCAAAAAGATAGCCAGCTTTCCCTTTTCCCACCCCCAACCCCATCACCATTTCCTTCTTCAAGAAACTCACAGTCTAACAAAAAAAGCAGGCTTTTCTAGAGGAGTGCATTTTTTTAAAGCCAAATGGTATCCAGTCAGGGTCCAACACCATTTCAAAATTCAGAATCCATTTGAAAGGATATTTGGGAAGTAGAAATCCAGGCAGCTGCTGAATAATTGCTTGGGCATGACAAGGAACACATGCTGTGTATAGGAATGAGGTGGAAACTACCTACATAACCCTGTTTTCCATAGGGTAGAATTTAGCAAATGGAATCTCTATGACATGGGGTCTGGTTTGTTACATCTCTTGTAAATGGTTCCACTGATGCTGTGACCTGAAGGCACAGTCCCATGTAGTTTTCATCTACTCATTTACTGAATGTGAATTAACCATCTATTATAAACCAAACACAGGGAAAAGTACCAAGTGGGGGGGAGAGGTAAAAAAGAAACAATTAAGGAGCTTGCATGTAGCAGAGGAGGCAGGCACATAAATGGATATAACTACTGAATAAGGAGGTATGTGCAAAGTGCAGTGATGGCACAAAGGAGGGTTAACTCTACCAGGGATAATCAAGGAAACTTCACAGAAAAGGAGATCTGTGCACTGGGTGTTTGAAGATAAATGGAAGCTGGCCAAGAAGCCCGCGGTGGAAGACGGGGGATGAAGGAGACTTCCAATCCTGATAAAGAGCATATGCAAAAGTATGGAGACACAAAACTGTAAAGTGTAGGCATGAAACCACAAGTAATTCAATAAAGTTGGCTCCAAGGAAGAAAGGAGAGCAGAGAGAGGTGATTAATGAAGTAGGAAGGCACCAGTTCCTGAAATATGTGGTTTGTCATGGTTGAGCAGTTTGGATTTTATCCTGCATGTGATGGAGGGGGAATGTACCAGATTATCTGTGGTCCTCAGAGCCATTCCCACCCTTTCTATGATCTCTCCTTTCTTACAGGAGTTAGAAGTTTAGGAATACATTTCCCAGATCCTCTGTCACCAGTTTAAAGTAGTACACCAATTTAGAATCCTGCCAGATTCAGAAGATAGAAGGTAATCAAAGGCCACCATTACTCTTCTGATAGTGACAAGCAGATATGTGGGTTTCAGCAGACATTCATTTTTTTCTCAGTTCTCTGCTGTGAACCACCCACTTTGGTGCTACAGGCAGCTGTGAACATCAGCAGAGACTCCCTGGAGTCTTTAACCAGGTGTCTACTTCCTCATCCCCAGAAAGCTACTAGCAAATCTTATGGCTACTGACAAACTTCAGAGTCAATGGCAGCCTTTTCTGACCTGCAAGTCCTCCAGCCTGTCCAATGTACTTTAATCAACAGTTACCAGTGTTAAATCCATCCCTGTTTAAAATACTTCTGGTGGTTTCTGTTTCCCTGATTCAAGCCCTAACTGGGACATTTTAGAAGATGACCTGGTAGCTTTGTGAAGAAAGAATTGAGGGGAGAGAGACTAGAGGCAAGGAGATCAATTGATGGATTATTTTAATAACACAAAGGAGAAAAGACAAAGGTCAAAATGAGAACAAAAGCAATAGAAAGAGGAACACAATAATTCAAGAAGTATTTAGGACATATGGCCATCTGGATGGAGAGGTAAAATAAAAGGAGCATAGGAAGGTGCCCAAGTTTCCAACCCAGGTGATTGCACTGATGGTGTTGGGAAAGACAGTATAGGTCAAGGGAGAGGAGGAGAAGGAGATCCAGCAGGCAGGTACAGACCATGAGTTTAATTTAGGACAGTTAAATGTGTGGTCTAGATATTAATCAGCTAGATAAATATTATTTTGTAGACTTGGAGAAATGAAGAAATGGTGATTGAGAAGTAGATGTGGCTCAAGCAGTTGAGTGCCTGCTTCCCACATGAGAGGTCCCGGCTTTGGTTCCCAGGGCCTCCTAAAAAACAAAAGAGCAAACAAATGAAAAAACCAACTCAGGGGAAGCAGATGCTGCTAAGCGACTGGGCTCCCATCTACCATATAGGAGGTCCAGGGTTTGATTCTCAGGGCCTCCTGGTGAAGGCAAGCTGGCCCGCACGGCAAGCTGCCCTGTGTGGAGTGCTGGCCTGCGCAGGAGTGCTGGCCCACATGAAGAGCTGGCGCAGCAAAATGATGCAACAAAAAGAGACACAGAAGAGAGACAATAAGAGATGCAGCAGACCAGGGAGCTGAGGTGGTGCAAGAGAATGAGCACCTCTCTCCACTCCAGAAGGTCCCAGGATTGGTTCCCGGTGCCGCCTAAAGAGAAGACAAGCAGACACAGAACATACAGAGAGCAGACAGTGAGCGCAAAAACAAGGGGTGGGCAGAGGAATAAATAAATCTTTAAAAAAAAAAAAAACAACAACTCAAGGAAGTCAATGTGGCTCAGCAGTTGAGCACCAGCTTTCTACATACAAGTTCCAGGGCCTGGCCCTGGTATCACACACACACACACACACACACACACACACACAAAGATATGGTGAGTAAAACCATGAAAGCAGGTGAGATTAATCAGGGAAAGTGTATAGCATGAAAGGAATAGGAAGTTAAGAGATACACCCTGGAAAACATCAACAATTAAGAGCAAATACCAGAAAAGCATTCAACAAAAGAGACTGAGAAGGAATAATCAGAGTGGAAGAAGAATCAAGACAGTACTATATTGGACAGGAAGAGATCATCTGAATCAGGGAGGAGATGATGTATATATAAATTGAAACCGATCCAGGGTACCAATTTAAAAATGAATAGACTCCAACTGACTAGTTAGGATCATTCATATGTTATTATTTGCTATTTTTATACATGGGTGGCCACTCTTATGCAATGTTGAGATGAAAGGATCTTCTGTGGCACTTTGCAGACAAGGTCTCAGGTACAAGTCATTTGTCTGGACCATCATTCCAGGAATCAGAAGTGAGGGAGTAGGGAAAGGAGATAGGGAAGGGCAAAAGGCCAGTAGAGTGTATGTTACTAAGCTGGTTGCCACGTGGGTAACTGGTTCTCAGTCTTGCTGGGGACACTCTTAGGAATTGTTCCACTAGGGCAAAGGTTGGCAAACATTTTCTATAAAGGGCCAGACAGGAAATATTTTAAACTTTGCGGGCCCTGCAGTTCTGTTGTAACTCTGCCAGTGAAGCATCAAAGTAGTCACAGACAACATGTAGACAAATGGACATCGCTGTGTTCCAATACAACTTTCTTTACAAAAACAGATGGGCTGCATTTGGCCCACGGGTCGAAATTTGCCAGCCTCTGCACTAGAGCACACCCAGTGTGGTTTTCTGTAAGGCACTGGCAAGGGGGCATGGAAATGTGCTGGCATCAGGTGGGCTGAGGGATGTGGTAGAATACACCACAAACACCTGCTACCAGGGACCAATCGAGGTTCTGAAATTCTGGAAAATATAGTCACCTCTCATTTCTTTGCTGAAACGACCACACAAGGCTCTCCTAAGTCCTCACTCATGTTGCCTATACCACCTTTATCTCTGGGAACACTAAAATCTGGTGTTTTTTAATATTCGTCATGACCCACTCCCTAATGAAATCAGCAGATGCATTTTAGAGAAGTTTTTCTTCACTTCTTCAAAGTGTGCTCGACTCTCACAGTTTGGAACACACTCTACCATTTCAAATAATTTTCTCTTAAAACTGTCCACGCAGAGGAAGGTCACCTCATTATTCCTATACAGTCTAAAAGACACATTCCCTCTTATGCTTTTAAGCTCATTTTCTTTTCCACGCGCTTTCCTTTTTTCCCCAAATGGATACATCCAATTACTCTCCTCTTGGGTGTTTTAATTTCACACATTTTTGTATACTTAGCAAAACCATAGATTGCACTACATTCACTGGCAAATCATCAAAAATCATTTAGATGAAAGACAATTTTCATGAAAACCTATCTTTTGTAGCAACACAAGCCTGAGATTATTCCTTGTTTGAAACCACATAACTAGAAGAGAGGAGGAAAACAAAGTTTCATGATTTGAATTCTTTTTAAGACTTTTCATGTGCATAGCATTTTTCCAGTTTACAGAATTCTTTCCTATGACAGTGGCATGATTTATACCTTGTCCTTATTTGATCCATGAGGGAACTGAGGCTCAGGAGTTAAGTGGCTTGTAAAATTTAAGTCAGTAATAAGGCTCTTTATAATCCAGTTCCCCTTAGTCCCAATCTAGGATGCTTTCTGATGTGCATTATTCACAACTGTCCCATTAATTACAGAAATTTTAAGGGCCATTTTCTGAGTACTAACTTTTCACAGGGACGTTATGTCTCCATGCCACTCAACTTACTCTGTGGTTGGATACGGCTATAAACGTTTGAATGCCTTTCAATGCAGGTAGGCCCCAGTCCTGGCAGATTTTTTGCAAAGATGGTTACAACAAGCCCTTTCATCCCTGTATGCTCATGACTTTGCCATTCTCCCCATTGAGAAATAGAATCTATTTCCCCAGCCATAGAGTCTTGGCTAGCCTTGTGACTTACTCTGACTAAAATACAGTGAATGTACTAAGGGCATTTCCAAGTTCAGGCTTCAAGGACTCATAGCTTCCTCTCTCACCTTCTTGGAGTGCACTCCCTGCTTTAAAAATGTCTTAAGTAATGCAGGCCCCATTCCGACCTTTGGCTAGATGGAATGCCAAAGGTGACCTTAAAGGATTCCTCAGGGGTCAAGAGCCCCTGCTCTTCTACTTTGCAGGAGCCACAAGGAAGCAGCTGTCCAGGAAGCTAATCTAATTTTGACAATGAGGTCAAGGAAGCCGGTGTCTTACATTTCTTCAAGGTTTTCCCTACCACCCACATCAGATGTGTCTCTATAAATAATGATTTAACTGATGCAAAGCTCTTCCCTCCCCCCCCACCTCCCCATGCTGTTACCACATCAACATGTGCTTTCAGAATCAGCCTGGCAGTGGCAGTAGGCGGAAGGGAGACTGTAGATGACAATACCTGGAATTGATTCCCCAGGAACCTGGGTGAAGTGCACTGAAAGGTGTCCACCCAAATATATGTCTACCTGGAACCTCAAGTGTGACCCTTATTTGGAACAAGGGTCTTTGCAGATTTAATTAAGGTAAGAATCTTGAGATGAGGTCATCCTGGATTAGGCTGGGCCCTGAATCCGGTGACTAGTCCTTACAAGAGAAAGAAAAGGAGACATACAGAGACACAGAGAAGGCCCTGTGAAGACGGCAGCAGAAATTGGAGTTGTGCTGCCACAAGCCAAGGAAAGGCAAGAGCCACCAGAAGCTGGAAGAGGTGAAAAAGGATTCTCCCCTAGAGTCTCTGGAGGAACAATGCCCTGTCTACACCTTAATTTCAGACTTCTGGCTTCCAGAACTGTAAGAGAATAAATGTGTATTGCTTTAAACCCCGCAGATTTTGGCAATTTGTTGCAGTAGCCCTAGCAAACTACCACATTGGCTATTTAAGGGTCTGTGGCACCAGGTACAATGTGGCCATTGTCTAACCTTATTTCCTATGGTGTCAAAGAAATCTCTCTATATAAATTACAGTAATATTCCAATTGCACTTGAGAAATCCTAGTTTAAAAGAACTGGACTCTCACATAACTACCACAATTCAGGACCCAGAAAAAAAGACTGACAGTAACAAAGTCATTGTCTAATGTTTTTGCACATGGAAAGGTAGATGCTGCTGAACAGCTCCTGAGGGCATCTTGTTGCAATAAGACTAAAATCTACCTATTTCATTCAGGACAAGTCTGGGAACTGATTCAGTTTTGTTGCTGAAAAGGTAAAATGATCTTAGTAAATGCCCAGCAAATGAAAGTCACAGAACTTTAGGATGTCATAGGAATTTTTGCAAATAAATGTAAGCACCCACTGATAGATGCACTGCACCTGTGTCTCTTTGGATCCCTACAAAATATGAACAAGGCCTTTAAGTGACCTTAAAACTGAGGAAGTTGGTGTCTTTTAGTAAACAGGTCCAGGTAGTGACCTACAGATTGGTAGCTAATATTCACCTTTGGGTAGGAGCAAAACTTTGGGTCCTGGTTGTATTAGAACTTCTTCCTCTATTTTCAGAAACCAGAGAGGTCCAGGGTAAAAAATAGTGGACTTCTCAATCATTTGGCAGCAATGCAGTTTGGCTGTGACTGAGTAGTTATGGACACTGATGATCCCCACCCTCTCCTCAAACTGCAGAAATGATTTTCATCAAAGCTCTAACCTCAGTCATTTGGAGGCCTCCAAGTACACTAGCCACACCCTTTCATAATGACTCCTTCAGGGCATGACAGGGAGCGACAACCACTCTTCGTGTCATTCACGGAGGTTTGCCAGAGAAAGATTGCCAACTGGACAGCAATCTCCTGTCCCTCCCTGATTAGTGGACTGAGACAAGATGACAGCAAATGTCGGATGCTGTTCTTGTCTGTAGGAGTTGGTGGCAGAACGCGATCCATGCCTTCACTTCTTTGTTTAGAACAAAACATCAAATGACTTGACAACCCAAGATTCTGGGCAGAGCATCGGATGGCTTAAAGTAAATGCTATATTTTTCTGGGCAAGGGAAGAATCAGAGACGCTTGAGGAATGTTAAATACACATAATCTGAAAAAGAACTGATGCTACATTATATTTTGTGTTGGCCTTTTCAGTTTTCAAAGTGGTTTCATAAATATCCTACCACTCTATCCTCTCAACCACCCTAGGAGAAGGTTTGGGCAGCTCTTCTTGCTCTGAGCTCTTACAGCACTTATTTTCTCTACCACTCATTTGTCACTGAGAAATGTCCCATTTTTCAAATGAGGTAAGAACAGCCCAAAGCCTTGCTCAAGGTCCTACAGCAAGTGATTGTCAGAGCCAGGGTTAGAGCCTCTCAGCCTCTCATATTTTCTCTAGATAGCAGGACTAGTCTCAGCACATCATTCTTCCTCAGACTGAAGAACTGTAATAGAAATTGTTTGGTTTGGCCTGGTTGTCTTTTGGCTTTTTGGGTGCCATTCCTGGTTTTAATTTGTTCACTTTCTATCCATCCCCTCCCACCTTCAAATGCCTCTCCCTCCCCTCAACTCTTCCCTATCCCACCTCCCACCACACACACACACATACTTTCTCTCTCTCTGTCAGCGTATTTCAGATGTTATTTCACTGGCAGCTTTGACTGTAAACCTCCCTGCTTAATAGCCAATACTTGGAGTTCACAGATTACATACCTGTGTCTTCAGACTGCCTGTTGCTGTTCCTCAGAGTTGGATGGGTGACTTTTTCAATGGAGTAGGGGAGTTAGAAAGGGAGAGGGAAAGGATGGGATAGTTCCAGAATTAACAGCAATTGGTTCTCAACTAATAACCTCATTAAGACTCCAAATTGTCCCAATCTAATTACAATTCCATGTTTATGTTTGTGATAGATAAGTTACAGACGTTTTATGAATATGTTCCTGAGGGTAAAATGCTTCCAATGTTACAGTCCTTTGGTCTATTGTCTAGTCAATATCTCAGGATCTCATAATCAAAAAGATCATAAACAGAGTTCTCAAGTTACTCCCATAGTTTACTGCTGAACTGTGGGCAAGAGATGTGGAAGATGAGGTGAGTCATACTGGGAGCTGTTAATTTGGCCTCTTTGCCTAGCACTAAATTCATGCTTGTACACAAAGCACGTGTGAGCAGTGAAAAGGGAGCAAGGGAAAATCTGAAGGCTAAATTATTGTTCTACTCAGAGGATAAAGTTCTGAAATTGTCAAAGTGAAGATTCAACTTTGGTTCTCTTTTTTTTCCCACATCAGTGTTGTTCAGCCTGACAACCCCACATGATGAAAGGCAGGAATACAAGCCAGGGAACCCAAGGGATCACCAGAAGTTACCCCAGAATGTCACAGACTTTGGGGAGAAAGCATTGTCTTGCTAGGAGTTCTCCTAGCTTCAAAACCTCAAACTCATTGTTCACTGCTGTCCCAATCAAGATGGTGGAATGAGAATCGTCAAGGCTCTATCCCCTCACAGAAGCTTTGAGCAACCAGCAAGAACTGGCAGAAATTTGTTTCTCAAAGCTCCAGAAAAGAGTTAAAGGACAGTAATAGAGTAAGTGCTAAATCAAGAAAAACTCCACTTAGCTAAAGGGCAGCAGAAAAAGCCAGCTTGTGGAGAAAGGAACCCAGCTGGTGAGGAAGAGGAGAAACAAGATTGAGAAGAGAGGGAAGGACTCCTGGTTCCTGCTAGATTCCTAGTTCTCAGTTCAGGTCCCCAGGGAGCCTGGTTGGAGCCTGCCCTTGGCCTCCACCAGTCACTATTTTAGCCTTAAATAAATTCTTCTGTTTTCTCTTACAAAAAGAAAAAGAAAGAAAGAGAGGGAAGGAGGGAGGGAGGGAGGGAGGCAAGGAAGGAAAGAGAAAGAGAGAGAGGGAAAGAGAAAGAGAGAGGGGGAAAGAGAGAGAGAAAGAAAGAGAGGGAGAGAGAGAAGAAGGGAGGGAGGAAGGAAGGAAGGAAAAAGAGAAAAGAAAAGAAAAAGTCCACTTAAAAGCAGTAGGATCTTGTTGCACCCTGGCTGGCCCCTTCCCCACCCCTTTCTGGCTTGGTGGTAGCCAGCCATGCTTCCAGTATCCATCACTGGTTCTGGTTCCAGAGGGAGCAGAGTAACATTTGTTCATATACTGTATATATGTCCAGTCCAATCTGTCTGGTGTTGGCCTGAGAGATTCAACATCCCAAAACTTGCCCTTTGTGTAGATGATAGATCACAGAGTTCTCCAACAGGACCATGTGGGAGAACAGCCAAGTCACACTGCCCAGGACAAGGGATTGCTGGCTGTAGGACATAGAGCTGCAGTGCCTAGGACCTAAAGGAAACTGTTTGCCAGGCAAGAGGGGACTTTCAGAACCATGTAAAAGGGGGATTTCCTAGAGCTACATGCACATGCCCAAGACAACAACACATAGGCACAGAGAGGATGAGGAAGGCCTTTAAGCTTTAGCCTGGAGCTATATGCTAAACTCATTTTATGAGTAAGTTCTGAAGGAGAGCATTCACTCAGGTCAGTCTGTAAAGACTGGGAAAGGTGTTTTCTTTTTTCCCTTTTATATTTTTTGTTAGCTCCTGACATTCAAGGAAAGTTCTGTCCTTGTAACACTAGCTGGATACAAGCTTAAGCAACAGATGCCTCAGAATCTAAACTCCAGCAATAACATATTAAGATATCAAAAGATTACAAAACATACAAAGAAAAAGCAAGTGGTAGCCCAGAAAAAAGAGAAGATTAAAGCATTAGAAATCAACAATGAAGAGGAAGAGACCTGAGACATTTCAGGCTAAAACTTTTATTTTCAAAATCGTCCTAAATATGCTCAAAGAGCTAAAGGAAAATATGGACACCTAAATAAAGTAAATCAGAAAAATGTCAGATGAACATGAAGAGAATATCAATAGAGAAATGAAAATTATGAAAAGGAATCATAATTCCTGAAGGCCATATTAACAGAAAAAAAAAATTTCCCTAGAGGGATTCAATAGCAGATTGGAACTGGAAGAAGAAAGAATAAGTGAAGGTCAGAAATTTTAAATAATCTAGTCTGAAGAGCAGAAAGGGGAAAGAATGAAGAAAAGTGAAGAAAGCCTGAGGAGCTTGTGAGATACCATCAAGAATACTTATATATGCATTGTGGGAGTCTCAAAAGTAGAAGAAAGAAAGAAAGAGGCAGAGAACATTCAAAGAAACAATGGCTGAAAACTTCCCAAATTTAATGAAAAACTTGAATATACACATCCAAGATGCTCAACAAACTCGACAAGATAAACCCAAATAGACTCACACTGTGCAATGTCATAATCAAACTGTTGAATACCAAAGATAAAGAGAAAATTCTGAAAGCCACAAAAGAGAAGCAGCATGTCACATACAAGGGAGCCTCAATAAGAGGCTGGAAACCATGAAGGCAAGTAGGCAGTGGGAAGAAATAATTAAAGTACTGGAAACCAAAACCTGCCAACCAAGAATTCTGTATCCAGCAAAAGCATCTTTCAAAAGTAAGGGATGGGGGAGGGGCAAGATAGCAGCAGAGTAGGGAGCTCTAAGAGTCAACTCATCCTACAGTGCAGTAATTAATCAGCCAGAGCTATCTAAATCACCTGTTTGGGGGGCCCAGGAGACCAGAAGAGCTTCTTTAAACATCCTTGGAAGAATAGAAGGAGGATACTGGCCATCAGCAGTGAAGAATTGTGAGTAGAGCACTCCACACTGCAGAGGCCGGTACCCATCCTCAGCTGACAGAGCAAGACACCATGGGAGCTATTCCCTGGATGGAATTGAAGGCTCCATTTCCCAAAAATGGTGAAAGAAGAGATGGTTGTGCCCTGACTTCAGCTCCTGATTAGTAAATCCTAAGTAAGTTAAAGTTTGAACCTGTCCCAAGTCAGAAAGAGACCAGTAGTCTCCATTTTAACTCCATCCCCAGCATGAGGAGAAGCAGCACTAAGTGAAAATCACAGTAACAGCAGGACTGGCTCCTTTCCACCCAGGCCAGATTGCTACCCTATCCTGGGTTCCAGCCCTGCCTCGGGCAGGGAGGAAGCTGGGGGGGACCTGCACCAGCCTATCTGGGCAACTGGAGTCACTAGAGTAGTTTAGATTATTGGGCACCCACATGGCTACATCCTTGCCCCCAATAGGACAGGAGGGGGATGGTGTTTCCTCAGCCTGTCCAGGAAATTGCAGACACATTCGGCCCACACAGACAAGATTGTCATGCACACCTATGGCTCAAACCCACACCTGGCAAAATAGGTGAAGTGGCAGTGCTCCCTCAAACTTTCTGGGCAACTATAGTCACTTTCTGTACACATGGACTAGATTGTTGGGCATACCTGTGGCTACATCCCACCCCCCAATAGGATAGGAGGGGGAGCAGTGCTTTCTCAGCCTCTCCAGGCAACTGCAGTCACTTTCATCCTGCACAGACAAGATTGTGGCTCCATCCCTGCCCCTGTCAGGTAAGAAAGTGGGAGAAGCTTCATCAGTCCCTGGGGCAATGCAGGCAGCTTCAGCCTCCATGGCTTATAGTATCAACTGCACTCTCAGTTCTGACTCTGCTCCCAGCCATTATAAAGTTCCAAAATAAGTTGAACCAAGTATCAAAGAGGGGCTGTAGCACAAAGCCAATCTCTCTTAAGTCAAGCCCTAGACTAAAGAGAGAAAGTGAGCCCAGAATAAATACATCAAGTAAATCAGATGTTGAGACACCAACAAAAAACTACAAGCCATACCAAGAAATAGGAAGATAGAGCTCAGTCAAAGGAACAAACTAAACTTCCAGATGACATAAAGAAGTTGAGAAAACTAATCACAGATGTTCAAACATGTCAAAGAGATTAAGGATATTAAGAAGTCATTGGGTGAGCGAAAAGAAGAATTTGAAAGCAGACATTAAAAAATAGCAGAACTAATGGGAATGAAAGTCACAATAAATGAAATTAAAAATACACTGAAGGCATATAAAACAGATTTGAAGAGGCAGAAAAGGATCAGTGTGCTTGAAGACAGAGCCTCTAAAAGTACACACAAAATAACAAAGAAAAGAAGGGGAAAAAATGAGCAGGGTCTCAGGGAACTAATTACAGCAAGAGACATATAAACATATGTGTCATGGGTGTCCCAGAAGAGAAGAGACGGGAAAAGGGGCAGATGGGATATTTAAAGAAATAATGGTAGAAAATTTCCTAACCCTATTGAAGGACATGTCCAAGAAGCACAACGTACTCCAATCTAAATAAATCTGAAAAGACCTACTCCAAGACACATAGTAACCAGAATGTCAAATGCCAAAGACAAAGTATTCTGAATGCAGCAAGAGAAAAGCAATGCATTACATACAAGGATACCAAATACGATTAAGTGCTGATTTCTCGTCAGAAACAATGGAGGCAAGAAGGCAGCGGTATGTTATATTTAAGATACTGCAAGAGAAAAACTGCCAGCTAATAATCTTATATCCAGCAAGATTGTATTTCAAAAATGAGGACAAGTTTAGAATATTCACAGCTAAACAGAAACTGAGAGACTTTGTAACCAAGAGACTGGCTTTGCAGGAAATACTAAAGGGAGTACTACATCTTGAAAAGAAAAGACAGGAGCAAGAGGCTTGGAAGAGAGTCTACAAATGAAGATTATACCAGTAAAAGTAACTAAAACTGGAAAAGGAGTGGTGAAAATAAAATATGACAGATAAAACCCAAAGGTCAAAATAGATGAAGTAAGAACTGCCTTTACAGTAATAACATTGAATATTAATGGAGTAAACTTCCCAATCAAAAGAAACAGACTGGTGGAATGGATAAGAAAATATTAGCCATCTATATGCTGTCTACAAGAGACTCACCTTAGACTCAATTATACAAATAGACTGAAAGTTAAAGAGTGGAAAATGATATTCCACACATGCAGTAAACAAAAAATAGCTGGAGTAGCTACACTTATATCAGATGAAATAGACTTTAAAAGCAAAGCTGTTATTAGAAATAAAGAAGGACATTATATATTAATAAAAGGAGCAATTTACCCGGAAGAATAACAATCATAAATGTGTATGCACCTAGCCAGGGTGCCCCAAAATACATGAGGTAAGCACTGGTAAAACTGAAGGGAGAAATACATCACTCTCATCACTGGATAAAACATCTGGGCAGAGGATCAATAAAGAAACAGAAAGCTTGAATAATATGATAAATGAACTAAAACTAATAGACATATACAGAACACTGCACTCCAAAACAACAGGATATACATTCTTTCCACGTGCTCATGGATTTCTCCAGGATAGACCATATGTTGAGTCACAAAACATATCTCAATAAATGTAAAAAGATTGAAATTATGCAAAGTACTACCTCTGATCATAATGCAATGAAGCTGGAAATCAACAACAGGCAGAAAAAGGGAAAATTCAAAATATATGGAGATTAAACAACACACTCAAATAATCAATGGGTCAAAGAAGAAATTGCAAGATAAATCAGTAAATATCTCAAGATGAATGAAAACAAGAACACAACATATCAAAACCTATGGGATGCAGTGAAGGCAGTGCTGAGAGGGAATTTTATAGCTCTCGATGCTTACATTAAAAAAGAAGACAGAGCTAAAATCAATGACCTAACTACACAGCTGAAGAAATTAGAAAAAGAATAAACTCTTCCCAAAGCAAGCAGAAGGAACAAAGTAACAGAGATCAAATCAGAAATAAATGAAATTGAGAGCAATAAAACAATAGAGAGTATGTGCAATAAGATAACACAACAATATGACAGAACAAAGAGACACAATGATGAAACACAATGAGAGACACAAGTGGGAGCGAAGGTAGCTCAAGCCATTAGGTGCCTCCCTCCCACTGGGTTTGGTTCCCGGTGTCTCCTAAAAAGAAGACTGGCACACAGTGAACAAGCACAGATTACAGACAGCTAGCACAAACAATGGGGCAGGGGGAAAGGAAAATAAATAAATAAACATCTTTTTTAAAAACCTCTCAAAAATGAAAAGCCCAAGACTGGTTGGCTACTAAGTAAATTCTACCAATCATTCAAGAACAATTAATACCAACTTGCTCATACTCTTCTAAAAAACTAAACAGGAGGGAACACTACCAAACTCATTCTATGAAGCCAACATCATACTAATACCAAAGCCAGATAAAGATATTACGAAAAAAGAAAATTACAGACCAATTTCTCTAACGAATATGATGCAAAAATACTTGCTAATCGAATCCAGAAACACATTAAAAGAATTATTCATCATGACCAAGTGGGTTTTATCCCAAGCATGCAAGATGTTTAAATACAAGAAAATCAGTCAGTATAATACATCACATTAATAAATCAAAGATGAAAAATTACATGATCATCTCGATTGATGCAGAAAAGGCATTTAACAAAATACAGCATCCTTTAGTGATAAAAACACTCTGAAATATAGGAATTGAAGGAAACTTTCTCAACATGATAAAGGGCATATATGAAAAATCCAAGCTAACATTGGACTCAATGGTGAAAGACTGAAAGCTTTCCCATTGAGATTGGGAACAAGACAAGAATGCCCACTGTCACCACTGTTGTTCAATATAGTGCTACAGGTTCTAGCAAGAGCAATCAGGCAAGAAAAAGAAATAAAAGGTGTCCAAATTGTAAAGGAAGAAGTAAATCTTTTGCTATTCACAGAAAAAATCTACAACAAAGCTACTAGAGCTAATAAATGAGTTCAACAGAGTGACAGGATATAAGATTAATATGAAAAAATCTGTAGCATCTCCATACACTCATGATGAGCAATCTGAAGAGGAAGTCAGGGAAAAAATCCATTTACAAAAGCAACTAAAAGAATAAAATATTTAGGAATAAACTTAACCAAAGACGTAAAGGATCTGTATTCAGAAAACTACAATGTGTTGCTAAAAGAAATCAAAGACAACTTAAATAAATGCAAAGTCATTCTGTGCTCATGGATAGGAAGACAAAAAAATCATTAAGATGTCAATTCTATCCAAATTGATTTAAAGGTGCAATGCAACCCCAATAAAAGGCCCAACAGCCTTTTTTAAAGAAATGGAAAACCCAATTATCAAATTTACTTGGAAGGGTAAAGGATGCCAAATAGCCAGAAACATCTTTTAAAAAGAACGAAGTTGGAGGATTTTCACTTCTTGGCTTTAAATTATATTACCTAGCTACAGTGATAAAAACAGCATGGTACTGGCATAAAGACAGACAGATTGACCAAATTGAACTGAATTGATTGTTCTGCAACAGACCCTCACATCTATGATCAAGTGATTTTTGACAAGACTGTCAAGCCCACCCAGCTTGGCAAGAACAGTCTATTGAACAAATGATGGTGGGAGAACTAGAGATCCACATCCAAAAGAAAGAAAGAGGACCCCTATCTCACACCTTATATAAAAATTAACTTAAAATGAATCAAAGACTTATGTGGGAGGGCATGGGAGGTGTGGGGAGTGGGTCATATGGGAATCCCTATATTTCCTGTGTAACATTTATGTAATATAAGTATCTTTAAAAAAAAAATTTTTTTTAATAAAATGCTATGTGAGAAAAAAAAGAAATATAGAAATACAAAGCTCACTAATTCATATTTTTTAAAAAAGATATCCCCAGATAAACAAAAATTGAGGGACTTTGTCACCACTGGACCGGCCCTACAAGAAATGCTGAAGGGAATTCTGTAGGTTAATAGGAAAGGAAACGAAAGCATTGACTGACACCACATGAAGAAATAAAGATCTCCAGTAATGATAATGACATGGGTAAATATAAATACCTGTACTATTGTATTTTTTATTCATAACTCCACTTTTTACTTCCTACAGTATCTAAAAGCCAAATGCAAAAAAAATGTAATGATATATCAATGATTTTGGACTCCGTGATGGTTTGAAGCTGTGTGTGACCCAGAAACACATGTTCTTAAACAATCCATTTCTGTGAGTATGAGCCCATTGCAAGTAGGACCTTTTGATAAGATTACGTCAGTTAAGGTGTGGCCCCAAACGGGTCTTAACCCTATTACGGGAGTCCTTTATAAATAGAATGAAACTCAGACACATAGGGAGAAAAAGCCAAGGGAAGCAGGAAGCTGAAGGTCAACAGAACTATGAAGAGAAGGGAGACACCAGGAGAGGCCACCATGCACATTGCCATGTAACAGAGGAGCCCAGGACCAAGGATCACTAGCAGTCAGCCCCAGAATGCCAGTCTTTGGGAAGAAAGCATCACCTTGATGACATCTTGATTTGGACTTTTCTTGGCTTCAAAACTCTGAGTTAATTTTTTTTTATTATTATTATTTAGAAATTTTTAAAATTTTGTATTTTATTGGTTATTTTTTAAATTATTATTTCATTTTCTTATTAATTTTATTTGGTTATTTGGTTGGCTTTGTTTTTGGAGAGGATTTGTATCACAGAAGGGTCACAACAGTGGCAGGGGAGGATCACTGGTGTGGGGTGTCAATGATGGGGGGATGCATGGGAAGGGGTTCACCTGGGACATGCCTCTAAGGCATATGAATATGTTCAAGTGTTCATGGGGCATTGTCTCAGTGGGTGGAGAGCCACACAACAACTGAAAGAATATTGAATTCTCATCCTGGGGAGCTCTGCTACAGTCTCCAATAGGACAGCAAGAATCTCCCAAGTGCAAGGGCAGTGCCTATTGAAGGAAGACAGACCATTAGGCCAGGCACTTGATATTGATGATTATACTTATGAACGTTTTCTTGTGAAATTGAAACTTAGTCTAGTATTATATACTGCGTAAGCGTTACCTCCTGTAACCGTTGGCCAATTTGATGTAATTATGAATTCCAAAAATATAATTGGATCATGCTTGTAAAATGATCTGTTAATCTGGGCATGATTAGGTTATGATTAGGGCATTGAGCCTCACCCCTTGATGGGTGGGGAATCGAATATAAAAGGCAAGGCAAAGAACAGAGTTGAAGCAGTCTTTTGAGAAGCAGTTTTGATGTTGGAAAGAAGGCCCCAGGAAAAGAGAAGCAAGCTGTTCGCCTGATCATCTACAGCTGACCTTGTGGAGGAAACAGGAGCTAAGCCCAGAGAGATACGCAGCCCTGGGAAGAGAGGAAACCCAGAAGCCTGAACCCTGGCAAACGCCGGCAGCTGTCTTGCTCTAACACGTGGCAATGGACTGTGGTGAGAGAAGAAACTTAATGCTTTATGGCCTGGTATCTGTGGACTTCTACCCCAAATAAATACCCTTTATAAAAACCAACCCATTTTTGGTATTTCACATTAGCACCACTTTGGGCTGACCAATACACCTCCTGAAAGCCTCCCTCTTGATCAAATGTGGCCTCTCTCTAAGCCAAACTCAGTATATAAATATACTAGCTTCCCCCCAGCGTGGAACATGACTTCCAGGGATGAGCTTCCCTGGCACCAAGGGATTATTACTAAGCTCCAACTAGCAATGCATCTGGAAAAAGACTTTGCTCAAAAGGGGAAAATGGTAAATACAAATGAGTTTTTATGGCTAAGAGATTTCAAAGTGTGTCAGGAGGTCATTCCAGAGGTTATACTTATGCAAGTCCCAACAGGATCACATTGACTGCCACAGTAAACAGTGCCTCAAATAGGAGGGCTCCTGAGGGCTCTAGAGACATCCAGAAACCATAAGCAGGGTAGACAGCTCAGGAATTCAGCACCCTGTCAGTGGGCATTACTCTGGAATTTATGTTCCCCAGTGTAACAGAGTTAGACTCATTTGTAGATTCCCTACACATGGCTCTTCTGCCTCTTTTATTTGAACATGTATTTAGCACTATATTTGATAAATATATATCCCAGAGACTTAAATCCTTGATCTGTCCATGTGCCAGTTGAGCCCTGAATCTCAGCAGAGTTGCAACACCTACTCTACAGTTCATTAGACTCACCCAGGACAACAAGCAAGGAGATGATGATGGGTAACACCCATCTCAAGGAACAGAGAGTATCTGCAACTGCAAGCAAGACAGTTCCATCCATCTGCCCCATGGCATCTAAGCCCATTACAAAATCCTCAAGATTGGGGAATGAACAATGGTCTAAAGTCAACTTATTATTTTACTATAGACTTATTATTATTCTAGCAATGAAAGAACTCTTATCATTGATATAAAGGCAGTGATGACCAGAGGTTCTGAGGGATGGGAAAGGGAAGAACAGATATAATATGGGGGCATTTGGAGACATTGGATTTGGCCTGCATGACATTGCAGTGACAGATACAGGCCATTGTGTATTTTGTTATAACCTATAAAACTGTGTGGGACAGAGTGTAAACTATAATGTCAACTGTAGTCCATGGTTAATAGCAATACTTCCATATGTGTTCATCAATTGTAACAAATGTACCACACCAATGAAGGATGCTGTTAATGTGGGAAAATGTGGGAGGGGTTAGGAGTGGGGCATATTGGAATCCCCTGTTTTTTATGTAACATTTATATAATCTAAAGCTTCTTTAAAAAGAAAAAAAAATTTTTTTAACTGTGAACTAATACATTCCCATTATTTAAGCCAACCCATTGCCTGGTATTTGCTTGAGCAGCCAAGGAAACTAAAACAGACTTGTAATGTATAAATAAATAATTTGTGACAATAATGTGTGGGGGAGGGGTATAGGAAGCTAGTTAATGAATGCTATTGAAGTCAAAACAAACAAGATTGTTAGAGATTTAGGATGTTAAATTTAAGGCTTGTGGTGATCACAAAGAAAATATCAGAGGATATGCAAACTCATAAAGACAGAAAGTTGAGTAGAGGTTATCAGGGATTGAGGAAAGGGACAGTGGGGAGTGAATGCAAAATGAGTGTAGGGTTGCTGTTTGAAGTGACAGGAAAGTTCTAGTAAAAGATAGTAAAAGTACTACAACACTGTGAATGTGATTAATCCCACAGAATGATATGCTTGGGAGGGACTGGGGTGGAAAGAGTTATGGTGTATATATGTTTCCACAATTGAAAAAAAAGAAAGAAAAACTAAAGAGATAGTGACAATAAAAGGCAATTCATGATACTGGATGGGATCTAAGAATGGAGGAGAAAAGGCTCAACTTAACACTACTGGGACATATGAAAAATTGGAATATAGAATGTAGACTTTGTGTCAATGTTAAATTTCTTGAACTTAATAACTCTACTTAAGGTGATTAGTTGAAGTGAATATCCTTTTCAGTAGGAAATGTATATGGAATTATTACGTCTTCAAGGATTATGTTGTATCCATGGGATATAAGCCCTCTCTCACTTGGAGATGGAGTGGACATCACCATCCCAGTCCCCTCAGGATTGGGGGAAGAACTATGGACTAGAGTGGACTTAATGGTATTCTGTTGTACACATATGGTGATTCTAGCAATGGAAGAAATTATAACAGTGAGGTGGAGCCGGTGGCCACTGGACACTTTCGGGGCAGGGAGGGGATGTGCAGTTGAAATACAGGGGCTTTTTCGGGACTTGGAGGTTGTCCTGAGTGTTGTTGTGGCAACAGATGTAGGCCATTTTAAATCAGCACACACCATTCAGAACTGTGTGGAAGAGAGTGTGGTCTACGATGTGAACTGTGGTCTATGGTTGATGGCAAGCCCCAGGATGTGTAAGTCCATTGAGGGTGATGGGCCACACTTGTGGGAGATGTTTGTGTGGGATGTGGTGGGAGGTGTGGGAGGTGGGGAACATGGGAATCCGTGTAGGTTCCGTGTAATATTTTAGGTAATCTAAGCACCTCTAAAAATATATATACATATATATAAATAACATTTTTGTAAACAAATGCACATATATGCATATATATTTATATATCATTTTACAAATATTGGTATGTATTGTGAAAAATTTGATTTTTACCCACAATAAAAATAAATAAATAAATAAATAAATAAGGATTATGTTGTATACAACCTCTCAAATATTCATTAAATAGATAGATGATGATGATGAAGATAGATAAATATATAGATGGATGGATGGATGGATGGATGGATGGATGGATGGATGGATGGATGGATGGATTGATAGATAAAATGATACAGCAAAGGTGACAAAATGTTAAAATTGGTGGATCTGGGTAGTGAAGGGGCTGTATGTTGGAGTTCTCTGTATGGAGTTTGTATTATTTTTTGCAACTGTCCTGTAAGTTTGAAATTATTTCAAAATAAAAAGTTTTTTTAAACTTGTACAGGCTATTCTCGCTATGACATACATTTCCACTGAGCTTCTAAAGTGGAAACAGTGACTTAAGCTTCCTGTGCTTCACCAGTAATAAAGATTTTACCAGGTGAAATGCGCATTGCTGTGGAATGCAACTTATTGCTGTCAGGCTAATAAGAGAAAAGAACTGATATAATGAATCAAGTAAATAAATATTACTGGGAAACACTATGGCAGCAGATAACACTAAGAGAAAATGAGAATTGGTATTATTTTTAGTCTAGCTTTCTGATTATAATTGTAGTTGAAGAGCAACTAGCATGAACAATATAAAGGCAAAGTTAATTTCAGATCCTGAGCTTGCTGCACAGTTCTTAAGATTGTATGAAATGCAATGTGATCTACAGTCATTTGTCAACTGTATGACAAGGAAACTTGCTTAGATATCTATCTAAGCAGCTGCTGGGAGACTCACAGAAAATAGACATTGAAGGAAATTGATTGCAGAAAGGTATTTCACTTTTTAAAAATCTTTTACAGTGCTTCACACCCAATAGAATGACCATTATTTTTTAATGGAAAATAAGTCCTAGCAAGAATATACAGGAAATAAGAAAACTCGTCATTGGTGGTAGGAACATTAAATGGTACAGCAGCTATAGAAAAGAGTTTGATCATTGCTCAGAAAGTTACACATAGAATTGTCATATGACCGAACAATCTCACTTCCACATATATACCAAAAAGAATTGAAATCAGGGACTAAATAGATATTTGTACATTATTCACAATAGCCAAAATGTGGAAGCTACTCAAGTGTCCATCAACAGATGAATGGATAAACTTAAAAAGGAACAAAGTTCTGATATATCCTACAACATGGATGAATCTTAAAGACATCATGTTGAATGAAATAAGAAAGACACAAAAGGGCATATATTATATGGTTTCACTTATGTGAAATAACTAGAACACGCAAATTTATAGAGACAGAAAGTAGATTGCAGGCTAATAGGGAGGAAAGGGGAGGAATGCTTACTGCTTAATTAATTCATAATGTTTAATGAGTACATAATGCTTAATGGGTGCATCTATTGAGGGTAATGGAAAAGTTTTGGTAATAGACAGTGGTGATAGTAATACAACATTGGGAAAGTAATTTATACTACTGAACTTTATGCTTTAAAGTGGTTAAAATGGGAAATTTGATGTTGTACATACTACCACAAGAAAATTTTTTAAAAATCTTATAGACTGTATCCCATTCCCCCTTTCAAGTTAATATTTATTGAAGACTTACAATGTGCTAGATGCTTTGTAAACCACTTTAATGGAAATTATCTCATTTAATTATCACAACAAACATGTAAGGCAAGTACTATTATTGTTTCCATCTTACAGAAGCCATGCAACATTTAAAACTGGAGTTGCATTTGAACCTAGTCTCTCTGACTCTAGAGCCAAAACATTATGCTCTTCTTGATGAAGAAGGAAGATAGCTTGCCCTTCCACTTTCTGCCATTTACTAAAAGGAAGAATTGTGTCCTACTAACTACACTGACATATCCATCACTGAGAATGGGCCCCAGTTTTGCTGACAGAAAAGAGCAGTCCTAGTGAGTCAGAAAGAGAATGGCAGCTTCAGCATCCCCCCAAAACATCTGTAACACCTTCCGTATGCATCCACACAGCTGGGACCCTCTCCTGTGCTGAGCCCAGGCTTGGAAACTCTGCCTGGGCCTCAAAGTAGATCTATTCTCACCTCTTTCCCCAGATCAGAATTCTGAGAAGTAGATACTCAGGTTCAACTTCTAACCACTGCTCTTCCCATTATCCGAGGAAGCAGAATGACTCTGGGAGTCACTTCCAAGGCTTTACAATGTCCAGTCTCTCCTTTCTTTCCCTGACCTTGAACTGCAAAGTGACCAGATTCAGGTTCACTAAATGTGTGTATGAAAGCAAACAACCTTTTTTATAGAAACTATACCAAAGGTTGAACTTATAGGATCTATGAAGTAAGGAAAAAATTTGATCTACATTATGTGGCACTCCGGATGTTCAGTTAATATATTTAATACATGCTGTACATGCACATGGCAATACTACAGATAGAGTTCTTGTTAGTCATTGTATATATCCATACTCAGGGAAGACAAGAGCCAAATCAAACCACAAGCATAGGATGAAGGGGAGAAATTCCCACGCTAAAGGAACTTCCCATTCTAAAGAAAGGAACATCTAAGAAATTCTACAAAACACAGCATGATTGCTGATGGGTGACAGGGTCATTTCCAATAGTCTATGGGGCTACTTTTTTGAGAGAGAGAGAGAGAGAGAGAGAGAGAGGAGTTCTAAATTCGTAGTGGAACTTAATGGGACAATGGTTTTGCTTTAAGAAAAAGTCTTACACAGATTAACTCGGCTATAATTCATTTGTATCAGTTTAAGAAAGTTTTGGAGAACATAAAGGGAGTTCTGGGAAGACGGTGTCAGAGTAAGCAGGCAGGGTTCAACTCTTTCACAAAATGAGAGAAAGGGCCAAAAACTGTCCAAGGGACATTCTTTAGGTGTCAGCAGACCAGGACAGTGCTACACAACACCCAGGAGGGTGAGGGACAGAGAGAGGAAGAATCTTAAACAAGAAACCTGAGTTACCAAACCCAGCTGGTGGCAGAGAAGGACTCCCCTCACCCACCCCCAAGATAGTAAGCTGGGCCAAAACCCCAGGCTCACTGCAGCCGAATGAGAGGGGAACAGACATCTTCCTACCTGTCAGCTGTTACAAGGGAAAGGGGAGGGGAGTCAGGGGACTTCTCTGGAGTGAATTTGGCCAGCAGAGCCCACCTTGAATCCAGGCTCTGGCCAGATAAAAACACAGGAAATCAGATATTGAAAGAAACACCTCCCTGAAAAGGTGCACAGATGAGCTCCATCTGCTGGCTGGTCTTGAAACTGCATGGAGAAAAACAGCTTTTGGGTCTCTCTTAACCTGAACTCCTGAAAGAAAATCTGTGTCCCATTAGTGAGTCCCTGGCCCAGTTTTGATAACTTAAGCTGGGCAATTTTAAATATTTAGAATAAGTTGAACCAAACATCAAAGAAGAGCTGGGGGTCAGGGGGAATAAGCAAGAGAGAAATTGGCCATCAGAGTAAATGCACCAGTATATTCAGGTGCCTAGACATCAGCAAAAATATTTCAAGCTGAACTAGGAAACAGAAAGAGATGGCCCAGCCAAAGGAAAAAAAACAAATATCCTGAAAAGATACAGGATTTAAGACAATTAATCAATGATAATCACACAACTCTCCAAAATCAATTCAAAGAATTGAAAAAGAATATGACTAAAGATATAAAGGATATTAAGAAGACACTGGGTGAGCATAAAGAACAAATTGAAAGCCTGCAATTAAAAGTAGCAGAGCTTATGGGAATGAAAGATACAATGGATGAGATTAAAAATACATTAGAGGCACATAACAGCAGATTTCAATTGCTCAACGGCAGAATTAGTGATTTCAAAGACAGGACATCTGAACTGGAGAAGACAGAGGAACAGAAAGAGAAGAGAATGGAAAAAATGGAACAGGGTCTCAGAGAATTGAAAGACAATGTGAAATGCACAAACACACGTTATAGGTGTCCCAGAAGGAAAAGAGAATGGAAAAGAGGAAGAAAGACTATTTGAGGAAATAATGACCAACAACTCCCCAACCCTTAGGAAAGATATAAATATCAATATCCACAGAGGACAATGCACCCCAAACAGAATAAATACAAATATACCTATTCTGTGGTGCCTACTATTTAGAATGACAAATATCAAAGATAAAGAAATGATTCTGAATGCATCAAAAGAAAAGCAAAGTATCACATACAAGAGAACCTTGATAAGATTAAGTGCTGACCTCTCATCAGAAACCATGGAGGTAAGAATAAAGTCATATGTTGTATTTAAGATACTGAAAAGAAAAGCTGCCAGACAAGAATTCTGTATCCAGCAAAATTGTCCTTCAAAAATGAGGGTGAGTTCAAAGTCTTCACAGACAAACAAAACTGATAGAATATGTTACCAAAAGGCCAGAGTTACAAGAGATATTAAAAGGAGTGCTGCAGCCTAAAAGTAAAAAGCAAGAGTGAGAGACTTGGAGAAGAGTGTAGAAATGAAAATTATTAAGAAAGGTAAATTAAAGGGTAAAAAGACAGAAAATAGTACGGTATGACAACAGAAAGCCAAAGGACAAAATGGATGAAGTAAATAATGCCTTTACAAAAATAACATTGAATGTTAATGGCTTGAACTCCCCAATCCAAAGATATAAACTGCTAAAATGGATTTAAAAAAATATAAGCCATCTATATGCTATCTACAAGAGATTGACCTAAGACATAAGGACACAACCAGGTTAAAAATGAAAGGTTGAAAAGGTATTCCATTTTAAAAATAACCAAAAAATAGCTGGAGTAGTGATACTAACATTGGACAAAATTGATTTTAAATGCAAAACTGTTATAAAAGATGAAGAAGGTCATTATATACTAATAAAAGGGGCACTTCACCAAGAAGGAATAAATATACTAAGTATTTGTGCACATAACCTGGGTGCCCCAAGACACATAAAGCACAGATGGGCAAAACTGAAGGGAGAAATAGATGTCTCCACAATAATAGTTGGATTCTTCAATACACCACTCTCACTATGGGATTGAACATCTGGACAGAGGATAAATAGAGAGCTTGAATAATATGATACATGAACTAGACCTAACAGATATCTATAGAGTATTTCACTCCAAAACAGCAGGATATTCATTCTTTTCAAGCTTTCATGGGTCCTTCTCCAGGACAGACCATATGTTGGATCTTAAAACAACACTCAATAAATTTTAAAAGTTTGAAATTATACAAAACACTTTCTCTGATCATAATGGAATAAAGCTGGAAATCAGTAATGGATGGGAAAAGGGAAAATTCATAAATATATGGAGATTAAACAACACACTCTTAAATAATCAGTGGTTCAAAGAAGAAATAGCAAGAGAATCAGCAAATATCTTGAGACAAATGAAAATGAAAACACAACATATGAAAATGTATGGGACACAACAATGGCAGTGCTGAGAGAGAAATTTATAACCCTCAATGCTTACATTAAAAAAGAAGAAAGAGCTCAAACTGAAGTTCTAACTGCATACCTGGAAGAACTAGAAAAAGATCAGCAAACTAATCCCAAACCAAGCCAAAAGGAAAGAAATAGTAAAGATCAGAGAAAAAAATAAATGAAATCAAGAACCACCACCACAAAAAAAGAGAAAATTAAACAAAACTGAAAGTTGGTTCTTTGAGAAGATCAGCAAAATCAACAACCCCTTACCTAGACTGACAAAGAAAAAAGAGAGAAGATGCAAATAAATAAAATCAGAAATGAGAGGTGTGACATTTGACCCCACAGAAATAACAATGATCATAAGAGGATACTATGAACAACTGTATGCCAAAAAACTAAGCAATGTAGAAGAGATGGACAAATTCCTAGAAACACACAAACCACCTACACTGACACTAGAAGAAATAGAAGACCTCAACAAACCAATCACAAGTGAAGAGATTGAAACAGCTATCAAATACTTCCAAAGATGGGGGGTGAACGTAGCTCAGTGGTTGAGCACCTGCCTCCCAGGTACAAGGTCTTGAGGTCAATTCCTGGTACCTCCTAAAATTAAAAATTAAAAAAAAAAAAAAATCCTCCCAAAAATGAAAAGCCCAGGACCACATGTTTCACAGATGAATTCTACCAATCATTCAAAGATGATCTAATACCAATCTTGCTCAAGCTCTTCAAAAAAAATTGAACAGGAAAGAATGTTGCCAAATTCATTCTATGAAGCCAACATCACCTAATACCAAAACCAGATAAAGATACTATGAAAAAAGAAAATTACAGACCAATATTTCTAATGAATATAGATGCAAAAACCCTCGAGAAACACTCACAAAACAAATCCAAAAGCACATTAAAAGAATTATACACCACGATAAAGTGAGGTTTTGTCCCAGGTATGCAAGTGTGGCTCAACACAAGAAAATCAATTAGTGTAATAAGCCACATTGATAAATTGAAGAAGAAAAATCGCATGATCCTCTCAATTGATGCAGAAAAGGCATTTGACAAAATACAACAACCTTTCTGATTAAAACAAAACAAAACAAAACACTCCAAACCATAGGAATAGAAGGAAGCTTTCTCAATATGGTAAAGTGCGTATATGAAAAACCTACAGCTAGCATTGTACTCAATGGTGAAAGACTGAAAGCTTTCCCACTGAGATCATGAATTAGATAAGGTTGCCCACTGTCACCACTGTTATTCAATATTGTGCTAGAAGTTCTAGCTAGAACAATTAGGCTAGATAAAGAAATAAAAGGCACCCAAATAGGAAATGAAGAAGTAAAACTTTCACTATTCACTGATGATATGATCCTGTATCTAGAAAATACCGAAAAATCCATAACAAACCTACTAGAACTAATATATGAATTCAGCAAAATGGCAGGATACAAGATTAATATGCAAAAATCAGTAGAGTTTCTATACACTACTTATGTGCAATCCAGGAGGAAATTAGGGAAAAAAATTCATGTATAATAGTGACTGAAGAAATCAAATGTTAAAGAATAAACCTAACCAAGGATATAAAGGACCTGTATTCAGAAAACTATAAAACATTGCTAAAAGAAACTGAAGAAGACTTAAATAAATGGAAGGACTTTCTATGTTCATGGATTGGAAGACTTAAATATTGTTTAGATGTCAATTCTACGCAAACTGATTTACAGAGTCAATGTAATCTCAATTAAAAATCTCAACAGCCTTTTTTGCAGAAATGGAAAACCCAATTATCAAATTAATTTGGAAGGGTAAGGGGTCCCAAATAGCCAAAAATGTCTTTAAAAAGAAGAATGAAGTTGAAGGACTCTCACTTTCTGACTTTAAAGCATATTACTTAGTTACAGTAGTAAGAAAAAACAAACAAACAACAACAAAAAAAAAAAACCAGCATGGTATTGTCATAAAGACAGACAGATTGACTAATGGAACTGAATCAAGGACTCAGAAATGGACCCTCACATCTACAGTCAAGTGATTTTTGACAAAGCTGTCAAGCCCTCCTGGCTGAGCCAAAACAGTCTATTTAACAAATCATGCTTGGGAGAACTGGATAGCCATATGCAAAAAAGAGTACTCCTATCTCACACCTTATACAAAAATTAATTCAAAAGGGATCAAGGACCTAAATATAAAAGCAACAACCATAAAAGTCCTAGAAGAATATGTAGGAAAACATCTTCAAGATCTTGTGGTAGTCAGCAATTTCTTAAACCTTACACCCAAAGCATAAGCAACAAAAGAAAAATTAGATAAATGGGACCTCTTCAAAATTAAACAACTTTATTTTTGAGGTATCAAAAGACACTGTAAAAGGGTGAAAAGGCAGCCAACTCAATGGGAGAAAATATTTGGCAATCACATATCCAATATATACTATACATACTATCCATGATATATAAAGAGATCATACAACTTAACAATTAAAAGAAAAACTACCTGATTTAAAAATGGGCAAAAGACTCAAAAAGACAATTGTCCAAAGAAGAAATACAAATGGCTAAGAAACACATGAAAAAGTGTTCAACATTACTAGCGATTATGGAAATGGAAAACAAAACTGCAATCAGATTTCATTTCTCACCTTTTAGACTGGCCACTATTTTAAAAGGTCAGACAACTGTATATGTTGGGGAGGATGTATAAAGACAGAAACGCTTATACACTGTTGGTGGGAATGTAGAATGGTACAGCCAGTGTGGAGAACTTTTGGCAGTTCCTAAGAAAGTTGAATATAGACTTGCAATAGGCCTTGGCAATACCATTACTAGGTATACACCCAGAAGAATTGAGAGCAGTGACACAAATACACATCTGCACACAGATATTCATAGTGGCATTATTCACAATTACCAAAAGTTGGAAACAACCCAGGTGTCCATCAACTGATAAATGGATAAACAAATTGTGGTGTACACACGATGGAATATTATGCAGCTGTAAGAAGAAATGAAGTCATGAAGCATATGGCAACATGGATGAACCGGAGGGCATTATGTTGAGTGAAGCAAGCCAGACACAAAAGGACAAATACTGTATGACTGCACTATTATGAACTAAATATATTGTGTAAACTCATGGAATTAATAATTAGATTTTAGGTTACCAGAAAATAGAATGAGGGTAGAGAATGGAAAGCTGAGGGTTAATCTGTGCAAAATTAGTTAAAAGGTTGGTTGTAAATATTTGGAAATGAATAGAAACAGTGGAAGTATATCATAGTGTTTGTAAGTAGCTGAGCTATTATATGGGCATCACAGTGGTTGAAAAGGTAAGTCTAAGGTCAATACTTGAAGGAAAGCTAAAAAATGTAACTTGGGACTGTATAACATGGTAAAATATAAATATGGCTGATATTGCTTATATAAGACTGTTCTTACAAAATATAAATACCAATAAATTGGAGAAAAGGAAACAGAATAGCAGCTATGTACAGCAGGGGAAGCATAGAGAGATTGAGAGATGATGAATTTTGTTTATTATTATTATATTGGAGTAACGAAAATGCTCTAAAAATTATTGAAGTGATGATTGCACAACTATGTGATTATACTGAATACCACTGATTGTACACTTTGGATGGGTTTATGCTTTATTAATATGTATCAACAAAATTGGTTAAAAAAAAAAAAAAAGGGAGCCTTTTGGTTCCAAGTGACAGAAGATCCAATTCAAACTAGCTTGAGCAAAAAGGGGATTTTTTAGATTAAGTAACTTGCCTAGAGCTGGCTTCTGTCACAGACTAATCCAAGTGCTCTACCTCTGCCACCGGTGCCTGTTCTCTCTCTCAACCTGGGTTCTGCTTTCTTCAGGTTGCTTTCATTGTCAGTGTCCACTTGGTGGCAGAAATGAGGGTCAGCAACTACTGTCTTACCCTCTTTAATTTCAGGGGGAATTTGATAAGTAAATGTTCTGGGCCTAATTTATTTCAGGTGCTCATCCCTGATCCAATTCCTATGGCCAAGGGGATTGAATGCATTCTTTGGCCAAGCCGAATCACATACCTACCCATGGAGCCAGGAGGGCTCGGAAAGGAAGGGTGAGTCCCCGGTGGAATGTCAGGGAACTATTTCCAAAAGAAGGGGGTTGGGGAGAGCACTAAAAATGATAGATGCCTTCTATAGGATCTCTTCATAAAACAGAAGTACTTGTATACATTTATTAAAATTATTGTGTTAACATATTAACTTTTATCTATGTCAATGCTTAAGTTTTTCCCCTAATGCAGCATTTTAAATAGACCTAAAATATTGGCACATGTTATAAAGATTTGGATATGAAAATGCTTGGAAAGATGACGTTATGTCCAAAATTAAAATCCAAGAATGAGACCAAAGAATATTGTATTTCTATCTCAAATTGACTCCTAACCTGTAAAATGCTATCCTGATAAATTTACATAAACTTTCTGTATAATTTCTCCATATTTCAAGTTTACCTTCCTCTAACAAAGGGTGAGCTTATGACTCAAATGTCTTCTATCAGCCTCTTCAGATCCACATTGCATCCTTCTCCAACCTAATCTCTGCCCTTAGAGACTGACTTGAATGGACTGCAACAATGGGCTTCCTTATTGCCAGACTCTGGTTGACATAAACCAATGGTGAGACCTGGTAGAAGATCAGATGAGAAAAGGAGAGTGAGGAGCAAGCTTCATCCCTCAACCAAAGGACACAACTCCTATCAAGGAAGTCTCTCCACGTGACTCTCTCACTGGAAGTTCAAGTAACTACTTCCTCCTCTTGCTCCTTCAGGCCTGAAGCTGGTAAGGGATCCCCTGGCTCCTGAACCATCCATTGCAGTTCCTGTACACACACCTTTGTAAATATCTCTTTATTCAGCACTCTTTTACTTTTCCTAAATTGAGGGTGCTATCTACTTCCTTTGGGACCCAGATTAATACTGTTTGTAAAATTATAACAGAGGGGAGCAGAAAGGAATAGAAAAGGTGATCAGGAACTACAGATCAAGACGTACATCTGACATATCTATGGCCAGTTGATTTTTGACAAGGGTGCAAGCACATGCAATGGGGAAAGAATAGTTTCTTAAATAAGTGGTGCTTGGTAAACTGGATATCCATATGCAAAAGAATGAAGTTAGACCCCTAACTCACACCATACACAAAAATCAATTCAAAATGGATCAAGGACCTTACTGTAAGATTTAAAACTAAAAAACTCAGAAGGTAATATAAGGGCAAATATGACCAGGATTTGGCAATAGATTCTCAGATATGGCACCAAAAGCACAAGCAACAAAAGAAACAATAGATAAATTTGACTTCAAAATGATAAGCTTTTGTGCATCAAAGGAAATTATCAAGAAATTGAAAAGACAACCTACAGAATGGGGAAAAAAATAGTTGCAAAAAATTACCTCATTTTACTGTGCTTCACAATACTGCATTTTTTTTAATTGAAGGTTTGTGGCAATGCTGTGCTGAGCAAGTCTATTGGCACCATTTTTCCAATAGCATGTGCTTACTTCATGTCTCTGTGTCACATCTGGTAATCCTCACAATATTTCAGACTTTTTCATTATTCATATATCTGCTGTGGTCATCTGTGACCTGCGATCATTGATGTTACTTCTCTAATTGTTTGGGACACCATAAACCAAGCCAATATAAGACAGCAAACTTAATTGATAAATGCTGTGTGTATTCTGACTGCTCCACCAGCCGGTGATTTCCCTATCTCTCTCCCTCTCCTCAGGTCTTCCTATTCTCTGAAACACAACAATATTGAAATTAGGACAATTAATAACCCTACAATGACTTCTAAGTCTTAAAGTGAAAGGAAGAGGCACATATATTTTAAATCAAAAGGTAGAATGATTAAGCTTAGTGAGGAAGGTATGTAGAAAGCCAAGATAGCCTGAAATCTAGGCCTCTTTGCACCAAACATTTAGCAAAATTGTGAATGCAAAGGAAAAGTTATTGAATGAAATTCAGAGCATTACTCCAGTGAAAACCCTATTGAAAAGAAAGTGAAAAAGACACTACTGATATGGAGAGTTAGTGATCTGGATAGAAGATCAAACCAGTCACAACGTTTCCTTAGGCTAAAGCCTAATCCAAAACAAGGCCCTACCTCTTTTCAATTCTTTGAAGTCTGAGAGAGGTGAGGAAGCTGCAGAAATATCTGAAGGTAGAAGAGGTTGGTTCATGAGGTTTAAGGAAAGAAGCCTTCTCCATAACATAAAAATGCAAGGTAAAACAACAAGTGCTGCTATAGGAGCTGCAGCAAGTTATCCAGAAGATCTAGCAAAGACAATTGATGAAGGTAGCTACACTAAACAACAGATTTTCCATGTAGGTGAAATAGCCTTGTAGTGGAAGAAGATGCCATCTAAGACTTTCATAGCTACAGAGGAGAAGTCAATGCCTGCCTTCAAACAAGCAGCTGACTCTCTTGTTAAGGGCTAATGCAACTGGTGACTTTAAGTTGAAGTCAATGCTCATTTACCATTCTGAAAAGGCATTCTAGGGCCCTTAAGAATTATGTTAAATCTGCTCTGCCTGTGCTCTATAAATGGAACAGCAAAGCCTGGATGAAGCACATCTGTTTACAACATGGTTTACTGAGTATTTTAAACTCACTGTTGAGACCTATTGCTCAGGAAAAAAAAAGATTCCTTTCAACCTATTACCTCTCACTAACAATGCATCTGGTCACCCAAGAATTCTGATGGTGATGTATAATGAGATAAATGTTGTACACGGAAAACTATAAAACATTGCTAAAAGAATCCAAAGAAGACCTAAATAAATGGAAGGACATTTCATGTTCATGGATTAGAAGACTAAATATCATCAAGATGTCAGTTCTACCCAAATTTATTTACATATTTGACACAATCTCAATCAAAATTCCAAAAATCTACTTTTCAGAAATGGAAAAGCTATCAAATTTATTTTTAAGAGTTATGGGCCCCACATAGCCAAAAACATTTTGAATAAGAAGTTTGGAAGACTCAAATTTCTTGACCTTAAAACTTATTACAAAGCTACATTGGTCAAAATAGCATGGTACTAGTACAAGGATATATATACACAGACCAAAGTAATCAAATTAAGAGTTCAGAAATAGACCCTCACATCTATAGTCAATTGATTTTTTTCAAGTTTGCCAAGTAGACTCAATTGGGAAAGAATAGTCTCTTCAACAAATGGTGATGGGTGAACTGGATATTCATGTGCAAAAGAATGAAGGAGGACCCTTATTTTATACCATGTACAAAAATTAACTCAAAATGGATCAAAGACCTAAATATAAGAACTAGGGCTATAAAACTCCTAGAAAAAAATACAGAAGCATCTTCAGGATCTTGTGGTAGGCAATGGTTACTTAGACTTTATACCCAAAGCACAAGCAATGAAAGAAAAAATAAATAAATGGTACCTCCTCAAAATTAAAAACTTTTGTGCATCAAAGGACTTAAGTGAAAAGACAACCTATTCAATGCAAGAAAATATTTGGAAGTGATACATTCAATAAGAGTTTAATATCTAGAATATATAAAGAAATCCTACAATTCAACAATAAAAAGACAAGCACTACAATTTTTTTAATTGGGAAAAAACTTTAATAGACATTTCTCTAAAGAGGATATACAAATGGCTAAAAAGCACATGTAAAGATGCTCAACATCACTAACTTTTAGGGGAATGCAAATCAAAACCATAATGAGATATCATGTCATACTCACTAGAATGGCTACTATTTTTTATAAAAAGGGAGAAAAAGAGAGAATTACAAGTGTTGGAGAGGATGTGGAGAAATAGGAACACTCATTCTTTGCCGGTGGGAATGTAGAATGGTGCAGTCACTGTAGAAGACACTTTGGCAGTTCCTCAGGAAGCTAAGTATAGAATTAACATAGGACCCAGCAATCCTGCTACTAGTATATACCCAGAAGAATTGAAAGCAGGGGCTCAGAGAGTTATTTGCACACCAATGCTCACAGCAGCATTATTCACAATTGACAAAATATGGAAATAACCCAAGTGTTCATCAACTGATGAATGGGTAAACAAAATGTGGTATATACATATGATGGAATATTATCCAGCCATAAGAAGGAATGACGTCCTTAATGCATGCAACAACATGGATGAACGTTGAGGACATTATGCTGAGTGAAATAAGCCAGACACAAAAGGACAAATGCTGTATGATCTAATACGAACTAATTTTAATGAGCAAATTCTTGGAGTAAAAATCTAGGGTATAGGTTGCCAATAGATAGAACGAGTGTAGAGAATGGGGAGCTGATGCTCAATTTGTAAAAAATTTTAATAACATTGATTGTAAATGTTTGGAAATGGATAGAGGGTATGGTTAGTACATTTTTGTAAGTGTAATTAACATAACTGAATTATGGGTGTGATTGTGGTTGAAAGGGGGAGTTTAGGGTTTTGTATGTCACTAGAAAGAAAGCTAGAGGATAAAACATGGAACTGTATAACATAGTTAACCTTGTTGTAGATGATCACTGTGGTTAATAGTGCAAATATAAGAATGTTCTTCCATGAACTAGAACAACTATACATCACTATTACAAGGTGTTAATAATAGGGTAGTATATGGGGAAAAATATAACTAATGCAAACTATGGACTACAGTTAACAGTAATATTTTAATATTCTTTCATCAATTGTAGCAAAACTACCATATTAATGCTGAGTGTCAATAATAGGATGATATAAGAGATGGGGTTATTTTTTGGAGCAATAAGAATGTTCTAAATTGATTTTGGTGAGTACAACTCTGTGATTACACCAAGATCCATTGATTGCATATTTTGAATGGATTGTATGGTGTGTGAATAAAACTGGTTTAAACAAAAAAAAGAGGAATAAAGTCCTGATACATGCAATAACATGGATGAACCCTGAAGCCATTATGCTGAGTGAAATAAGCCAGAAACAATAGGACAAATATTGTATGACCTCACTGATATAAACTACTTACAATAAACAAACTCATAGAGTTAGAATCTAGAATATAGATCACCAGGAGATGGACTGGGCTAGAGGATGAGGCCTTAATGCTTAATTTGCACCGAATTTCTATTTAGGTTGATTGTAAAGTTTTGGAAATGGATGGTAGTGATGATAGCACATTATTGTAACTGCAATTAGTTGTATTGAATTATATATGTGAATGTTGTTAAAAGGGGAAATTTTAGGTCATATATATGTTACTAGAATAAAAATTAAAAGATAAAACATAGGACTGTAGAACACAATGAACCCTATTGTAAACAATGGGCTATAGTTAATAGTACAAGTATAAGAATATTCTTTCATGAATCTTAACAAATGAATGACACTAATACAACATGTTAATAATAGGGTGGTATATGGGGAAAATACACCTAATGTACACTATGGACTATAATTAAGATTACAATTTTAATATTCTTTCAATTGTAACAAAGGTACCACAGTAATGCAATGTGTCATTAACAGCTGGATATATGGGAACATTGTATTTTTTACATGATTTTTATGTAAACTTACAACTTTACTAATAAAAAAATTTTTTTAAGTTCACAACAGAACGTGGTATTAGGGCTCTGAGCCTCAGCAAAACCTTGGGAATGAGTGGGGGATGCTCAGGTATAGGGAGAGGGAAAGCAGAACAAATATCTTTAACGACACTTGTAACATTTTGTTCTTTGTAATTCTAAAAGATAAAACTTCCAATATTTTGTCCAATAAAATACATTATACCAAAATTTAAGAGTTTGGGGTGTGAAGTATAGTATTCAGTTCAACAACAATGTGGATAAGGAGCCTACTTCACAAGCCAATATTCTGTGGTGAGCTCAAAGATGGTTCATTTCTGAGAGGATCATCTCTAGATGACCAGTCCCTGCCATCACCACCTTAGAAAGAAGGCTTATAAATAATGCAAAATTTTAAAGTAGATCTCATTTAAGTGATAAACAAAACCCTATAAATGTCTCCAACGCATTTGATGTTTGGATTAATTTACTTTTCATTCAATAAACCCCACAGAAGTCTCACATTAGAGATGGAAACCAAAAGATTACTATCAACTCTCTCACAGGGAGGTAGCACTAACCCGTGTTAGATTTTCAGTGAACAACAGAGGTCAAAGAATGAGATAGAATCCAGAAAGATATCAGGGCAGATGGAAGGTTTTGTTTGAACTCTTTCCTTCCACTTGCTTCTTTCACAACAAGTACCATTTGCAACCCCTTACATCCATTTCCAACTCAGAGGAATCAGCTGTTTCCATCAGAATCATCAACATTTTCCTGAGGGTTTGTTCCCCTTACCAAGGTTCAGACATGATTGGCATTGTAAGGAGACGGGTAATAAGGGAAAGAGAAAGTGGTAAAGGGAAAGAAAAAGGAGACAGAGAAATGAGAGAATGAGAAGATGTGGGATGGAGAAATGAGACCATGGATGACAGGCAGTCCCAGGAGAACTGCTGGCAGATGACAGGGAGGCACTAAAGGTAAGAAGACAGAATGGACAAGAGAGAGAAGCAGAGGGACCAGGGAGCCGAGAAATGAATGCAGAGGAGAGGAGCCGGCAGAGACTTCTTGGTTGCTTAGTCAACAGAAAACAATAACCTAGATGCTCTATAGCCTACATTCTATAGAATACAAGGGCCCAGTGACCAACCATTGTCCAGTATGGTCTATGAAAACACTCTAAGAAAGACTAAAACTCCTACCTGCCTCTCTTTGCCTGCTCAAAAAACATTTTCTGTTTCATAAACAGAGGGAATTGGACTGTCACTTTAGGTGATCCAATGGATCTGAATAACAGCAAAAATGCGGTAAAGCGCAAAAGTCAGACATTAGCCTTAAAACCACTATGCCTCCTTAAATTTCCATCAGTTTTCCTTTTTGCAGCTCACCCTCCCTCTGCTTCAGGCAAGCAAACCACTTAGAAAGTGTAACAGGTTACCTTTCCCTGGTTTGCAAATCCTGCTACTGTTTATTTGTTTGTTTATAATTATGTTTTCAAAGATATAGGTAAGACACTCAAGGAGTGAGAAAGCATACTCCTCCTTCCTGGATATTGGCCTTTCTTAAATCAACAACTTTTTTGTCTGCCCCCATCCAGGCTAGCTGTTTCAGTTGTCTGAGTCTGCATTTTATTGAAAAGGGTTATCCTCTTTCCATTCAGCTTAGGATAATTGTTGCCTAGGCAAATCATTATAATTAAATTCAGTTTAAAAGTGCGAACCCACCTGCAACCATATGTTAAACCTGCCTTTGGATAGGGAAGTTGGTATTTTCATTTTATATTAAATACAAAGGTGTGTAAACATAAAAGATTTTCAATGAAGATAGTTAAAGAGATCGGCCTCTTTTTTAAAAAAATAATTACAACTCACATATCTGAAATCAAATTACTTGACCCTCAATAAGACTTTTTCATTAAACACAATCTACTATTAAATGGACTTCTATCAAACAAATTTGGTGTGGATACAGAGAAAAAGTGATGAGGAAAAAAATAAGGTATTTTCAGTGGATATTTGAAATGAGAGACTGAAACATAGGAGAAGGTCCCTATAGAGAAATTGAGCATCCTTTCAGCTTCCTGAGTGTTTTGAATTTCTCTGAAAAACCCATCATCTCATTCTTAGCCACAAAGTTGGGAAAAATAGCTTCCCCCACCCCACTCCAGGGGTCAGCTTTCATGGACTTGAGCCAATCAGTATATCCCCTTCTCATCATAGTACCTTGATTAGGAATCAGCGCCAATCAGAGTTTGCTACAATTAATGGAAGAAGAAAATTCCTCTCTCCAAGAATTATGCAAAGAAACTTTCTCTTTCTGGACTTTGTGGTTTAAAGGTAAAGATCTAGAACCGCTGCAGCCATTTTTGCATTGGGAAGGGATCAAGAGTGGCTGGTGGCCACTCTGATGGTTAAGATTTAACCTAAGAAGACAGAGCAAAGAGATAGCAATCATTTGACAATCAATTGGTGACATCATTTGAGCCATTAGATCATGCTAGCTCTAACTCTGGATTTTTCAGCCATGTGTACCCATCTTTGTGGCTTAATGCTAATTTTTCTGACACATGAAACCAAAGAGTCCTATCTTCCTGGAGGACTAAGTTCCCTTGCTGTACTGAAGCCAGGTCAGATGAAGCCCAGTCTGTGATTCAGTAGAAGGGATACCTAAATTATTGGGACAGTGTTTTAGATCAGAGATTCCTGGGCCTGGCTGATCATCTGAATCACCTGGAAACTTGGTAAAAATACATGTTTCCAGAACCAATCCCTGGAAATTATGACTCAAAAGAGCCAGATGGCATACGAAGTTTTAGGAAATCAAGATTTTTATGTAGGTTATTTGAGAAAGAGAACTAAGATAAGCATAAGTCTTAAGCTACAGATAAGAAAGAAGGGAGTGTTGGAAGGTGAGGGCAAATAAAGGCAGTAGGTTTCATTCTTTTATTCATTTATATTTATTTAGATGTAAAGCCAAAATACTGGGATAGTACTTGTTAAAAGGTGATTAGAATGCTATATGAGACAAAATCCATCCACACAAGGCCTTATCTGATAAGAACCTAAACATGTAAGCTTATACGGCCATTTCAAATCAGTAAATGGCAACTGCTGAAAAAATACTTTCTATAGTCTTTAGCAGCTTACTAAGCATATTCACACTCATTATATCATTTGATTCGCACAACAACCCTTTGAGATAGGCAGCTGCACTTCCCTATTTGGCATGCTTAAAGAAACTGAGACTCAAAGTGTGCAAAGATAAATATAAATGAATGTCACTGTGGCATTATTTGAAATAGGAGAAAACTGAAAACTGTCTAAACATCCATCAACAGTGTAGTGGCTAAATACATTATGTTATGTGGTTCCTCAGAAACTTAAGTATAGAATATACCTCGTATATTCTCCCAAAAAACTGAAAGCAGGTCTTGAACAGATATTTGCACACCAATGTTCACAGTGGCATTATTCACAGTAGGCAAAAGGTTGAAGCAACCCAAGTATCTATCAACCAATGAATGGATAAACAAAATGTGGTTATACAAACAATGGATAATTATTCAGACACAAAAAGGAATGAAGGAGAAACAGATGTGGCTCAAGAATTTGGGCGCCCTCCTACCACATGGAAGGTCCCGGGTTTGGTTCCCGGTGCCTCCTAGAGAAGACAAGCAAGACAGTGAGTTGACCCAACAGCCTGGCACAACAGACTGATGCAACAAGATAATGCAACAAGATGATGCAATGAGGAGACACAAAGAGGAAACACAATGAGAGACACAACAAAGGAGGGAGCTGAGGTGGCTTAAGCGATTGAGTGCCTCTCTCCTACATGGGAGGTCCTGGGTTCGGTTCCCAGTGCCTCCTAAAGAGAAGATGAGCAGGCAATGAATGGACACAGAGAGCAGACAGTGAACACAAACAACGGGGGAGGGGGGGGGAGAGGAGAAATAAATAAATAAAATAAATCTTTAAAAAGAAAAAAACAGGAATGAAGGCCTGATATATGCGACAACATAGATGAACCTTGAAGACATCATGTTGAGTGAAATAAGCCAGACACAAAAAAGACAAATACATGATCTCTTTGATATGAAATAACTAGAATAAGCAAATTCAGAGTCAGAAATTGGAATATAGGTTGCCAGGGGCTAGGGCGGGTTTGCGAATGGGAAGTTAATGCTTAATTGGCACAGAATTTCTGTTTGCAGTTATGGAAATTTTGGTAGTGGATGGTGGTGATGGTAACGCAACATTGTCAATGTAATTAACAGCACTGAATTACATATTTGAACCTGCGTAAAAGGAGAATTTTAGGTGGTACGTAGGTTGTAAGAATAAAAATTTTAAAAATATGGCCTTACAACACAGTGAACCCTAATTGTAAACGATAATAATATTGTTTTATAATTTGTAACAAAGGTACCACACTAATGAAAAGTGTTACTAATAGGTAAAACTGTGTGCAAGGAGTGGCATATAGGAACTCTGTCTTTTCTGCTTGTTTTTTTTGTAAACCTACAACTCCTAGAATAAAAGAAATGAGCCAACAAATTCCTGTTTGTAACGCACCTACCATGCACACGCGCACGCGCACACACACACGCAGTGAATGGTAGCAGGTAGACTGAGGAAGGAAAACTCAAATTATGAATGCTCTATAGGTGTATTTTCTTAGCTTTTTTCCTTCCTTATTTCCCATGTTGGAATAAAAATCTGCCCAAATCTCAGAGCTGTGGACTGGCCATAGAGATTAAGACTTCCAAGAGAAGCCCTCTCTTCCTTGCCTAAGAAGCAAGAAAATGGGCCCTCTACAGAGCAGAGAGAGTGGGGGACATCCCCTGGTTTATCGTTCTTCCCTCCCTACCTACCATTTCTCCCTGTTCCTGCTTTCCCTCCTCTTCTTCCTGTCTCTCTTTCTCTCCCTCCTGCCCTCCTCTTTCTCTCCCCCACTTTACCTCTCCTACTCCCCCCACCCACCCACCCACACACACACACATAGAAGCCCTGGCCAGGCAGGCATCTAAAACTTGGAGAATTGAAATTTTTTCTCTCTGACAAGAGGAACTGCGATCTGAAGAGTGTAGGGAAAACCTCCATTATATTTTCCCCTCTCTCTATCCTCCACTGGCCTGTATGTGGAAGCAAACAGACCTGCAGGAAGTGTGTGGCTGAGTGGGGAGACTAAATCCCCAGCTTTCTAGCCAGAGTTCCCCTGGGTGCCAGAGAATGTTGAGCAGATTAAGGAGAGGAAGCAGCTGAAAAGACAATTGTCCAAAGAAGAAATACAAATGGAGAAGAAACACATGAAAAAAATGTTCAACATCACTAGGGATTAGGGAAATGCAAATCAAACCTACAATGAGATATCATTTCATACCTATTAGACTGACCATTATTAAAAAGTCAGAAAACTTTAAATGTTGCAGTGGATGTGGGGAGATAGGAAGGTTTATTCACTGTTGGTAGGAATGTAGTTTACAGCCGCTGTGAAGGACTGTTTGACAGTTCTTAAGGAAGTTGAGTATAGATTTGCTGTGTGACCTGGCAATATCACTACTGGGTATATACCCAGAAGAACTGAGAACAGTGACATGAACAGACATCTGCACACCAATGTTCATAGCGACATTATTCACAATTGCCAAAAGTTGGAAACAACCCAGGTGTCCATCAACTGATGAATGGATTAACAAATTGTGGTGTATTCACACGATGGAATATTAAGGAGCTGTAAGAAGAAATGAAGTCATGAAGCATATGACAACACGGATGAACCTGGAGGACATTATGTTGAGAGAAGCAAGCCAGACACAAAAGGACAAATACTATATGATTGTGCTATTATGAACTAAATATAGTATGTAAACTCATGGAGTTAATAATTAGAATATAGGTTACCAGAAAATAGAATGAGGTTAGAGAATGGAAAACTGAGGTTTAATCTGTGCAGAATTGGTAAATATTTGGAAATGAATAGGAATGGTGAAAGCACATCATGGTTTTGTAACTAGCAGAGTTATTATATGGATATGACATTTGCTGAAAGGGCAAATCTAAGGTCATATATATTACTAGAAGGAAAGCTAAAAACTGTAACATGGGACTGCATAAAATAGTGAAACCTCATGTAAAACACAAAGATGGGTGATATTGCATATTCAAGACAGGTTTTACAAAATATAAAGACAAATATACTAGACAGAAGGAACTAGAATAGCAGCTATGTAAGGCAGGAGAAACACAGAGAGATTGAGAGGTGAGTTTTGTTTGTTTTTTGTTTATTATTATTATTGAAATAATGAAAGTGCTCTAAGAATGATTGACATGATAAATGCACAAATATGTGATTATACCAAATACCATTGATTATACACTTTGGATGGATTTATTCTTTATTAATATGTATCAATAAAATTGACATGTTAAAAAAATAAAAAATTTAAAAAAAGGGAATCCAATATGGCTGTGTATGAAATCCTGGGCTCACCCACAAGATGGGTGTGCATGGAAATGACCCCACAAACAGTCTACCGATGCTTGAGAATTTAACTAAGGGATAGACCATCATACAGGTCCCAGATTGTCCACTGGGTGGTGAACACGCGGGACAGATTCAAACAGCACTCCAAACGTTTTGAGAATTGAGTTGAATTTCAGTCCATAGAAACTAGGTCGGAACGCATGGCCTCAACATAACTGGGTTGAATGCCTGATGGGACATCCTGATATTCCCACCCTGCTATTGCTCCCTTCCACATTTTAGCAAGTTTGGTTTGTATAGAAAGAAGCAGAAATGTTTGCACTATCAAGGTTATGAAGACTGCAGCTTTGGTCTTGGACTCGCTCTCTCTTGGGGTCACTCTTCCTGGTGGAAGGCATGTCATTAGCAACCCTGTGAAGAGTCGCATGTGGAAAAGAACTTAGCCTCCTAGCAACATCCACAGGAGTGGGCTTGAAAGTAGATCTTTCAAGACCCAGTCCAGCCTGAGAAGACAGCAGCCCAAACCAACACCTTGGTTGCAACATCATGAGAGACCCTAAGCTAGAACCGCTCTGCTAAGCCTCTCCCAGATTTCTGACCCTCAGACATTATGAGATAATAAACATTTGCCGTTTGGGATAATTTGCTATGTGGCAATAGATTATTAATATGCCTACTAAAAGAAACAAAAAAGCAATATTTGCCGTAAGATTCAAATAAAATAGAGAGCCTCATAACATAACAGTCAAAATGGCTACGACACTATCCAAATTACTTGACATATGAAGAATCAGGAAACTGTCAACAATTTGCAAGGGAAAAGACAATCAACAATAAAAAACAACCTGTTATTTTTCAATGGGCACAGTTTTGAACTAACACTTTCACATGAAGTAAAAACATGAAATAAAAAACACGTGAAAAGATATTCAACATCACTAGTCACTAGGAAAATGTATATTAAAACCACAAAAGAGATGCTAATACACAGTGATTAGTTAATATGGCTCAAATAGATTTTTTTAAAATGGCAATACCAAGTATTGTCAAGGATGTTAAATTTATACCTGTTTCTTTTTTTTTTATGGAGTAGTTGCAAATGATATTTTCATTTCATCTTCCAATTGTTCGTTGTTAGTATATAAAAACTATGATTTTTATGTTGACCAGTATTCTGTGATCTTACTAAACTCATATATTAGTTCTAGGAGTTTTTTAGTAGATTCCTTAGGATTTTCTATATGGACACATCATGCCAAATAAGAGAAGCTAGCAGGACGCGGCTGTGCCTCAATCAGTAGAGCTCCCGTTTGCCATATGGGAGGCCCTGGGTTCGGTTCCCGGGGCCTCCTGGTGAAGGCAAGCCCGCCCGCACAGCATGGTTGGCTGACCCAGCAAGCACAAGCAGCAAGGGGGGGATAAATGAATAAATAAATAAAATCTTTAAAAAAAGAGAAGCTAGCCTCAAAATGTTACATATTGTATGATTTATTTTATATGAATTTCTGGAAAGGAGAAAAATTATAGATATGGTTGCCAGAGATTAGGGGTAGGGATCACTTTAACCAAAAAGGGGAAATTGGGAGGGGATGGAAGTGTTCTCTATTATGAATATGGCAGTGATGATGGTAGATATGCAAATCTATACATGTCAAAACTCATTAAACTGTATACCAAAAAATTAAAGTAATAAAAAAAAACTATTAAAAATTAAGGGAGGGGGGCGGATGTGGCTCAAATGGTTGGGTGTCCGTCTGCCATATGGAGGAACCTGGGTTCGATCCCCGGGACCTCCCGGTAAAAAAAAAAAAAAAAAAAAAAAAAAAAAATTAAGGGAGGTAACAATGATATCTATTGTTTAGTAAAAAAAATTACAAAAGCTGTTACAAAGTACGAATTCATTATTACAGAATAAAAGTTTGTGTAAATGTATGTGTATACATGTGTGTTTTTATATGTATTATTATGTAAGTATAGAAATATCTTTAAGGATCCAAAACAAATTCTTAACACAATCTTCCCAGCAAAGACTTCAAATATCATGTAGCAGAGGTAATTCACCCTCCCTGTGCCCTTCCCAAAGTCCTGACTCATAGCTAATAAAATGGTGGTTGTTTTACACCACAAAGTTTGGAGTAATTTGTAGTGTGACAATAACTGAAACAGAAGCCTTCAATTTCTTGGAAGCCACTCTTCTGTATGTACTGGGCTATGATTCAAATTGAGGGAAGGGGTAGTACAAAAATGAATCCTGGTCTCAAGAAGCATATATTCAGAAGGCAAAATAAGATGTGGACATACACAGAACCACCCAACAAGTTAAAGTGATAGTAGTGCCCCTAGTGGAAATCTTCTCAGAAGGGTTTGCTGCTGAGAGTAAGGAAAGTCAAGGTGAGCCTAGGGTTTTAAGGAGTTAAAGTGCTTAGAATAAAATATTACAGCGAATGTTCTAGGAAGGCAACAAGACCTGACTAAAAAGACTGTTCAGAAGCAATAACAACCCAGATGGATTTAATAGCATGAATTTAGAAAGAACCATATCAGCTCAGTTGGATCACATCCTCTAGCAATGTTTCACATTTTGAAGAAAAAGTTGGAAATTCAACAGTGGGAAAGATCCAAGATTTCTTTGACATGACAATGACTTGCATATTACTTAATTCATTTCACAAACATATGTTGAATACCTACTATATGGCAGACCCAATATGCAGTAGAAGGAAAATGGGGAGATATAACTGACTACATACTAGTATAAAAGTATATGAATATATGAGGACTTTGAGGAAATTTTGAGACGTTTTATTCCGTGGAAATGAGACAGGCCTACCATTTAGTAATTGCATTAAAATGAGAAATAATATAACAAGAAGAAGTAAGCCTCAGATAAATTAAAGCCCTCAATACCCCTAAAATTCCATAATTAAGTGAGGTCTGAAATGAAGTCTGAAGAATGATAAGGATTTTGGAGAGGCCATAACTGAAAAATGCCTAAAGTTTGGCCAAATTAAATTTTAACTTCCTCTTGGTTCTAACTTAATCCCTTTTGAGTCATTTAACACCTAGTTAGTTTGAGGATGGAAAGTGGCTAGCTGTGATTCAAGAATATGTGGCTACTTCTCAAAAATGTGTTTCAAAGTTTGGCTGAATTTATTTGCAGGGTAGCTTATGTTTAGCCCAGCTCAAGGCAGTATTTTTGGTTTAAATTTATCTCTGGTGATCTGAAATCTGAGAATTGTCCAGACATCATCCTTTTCATCAGTTATTTACAATAATTTCAGAGGTTCTAGATTGACCATTGCTTATCTCCAGAGCTTCCCAGGAAATAATTGTGACCTTTGCCCCACACCATGGAATATGTTGACTAAAGATAAATGATATTCTGAAACCATGGATCTGTGAGTTTTTAGAGAGCAGAATGCACCAGCCTGTCAGTAGTGTTTAAGAAATAATAATTGGATTTATGATTTGTATCGGTTTTCACAGAGCCATGGGTTTGACAGGTGATGATATAACACTAATGTGTCTATTTGACCAGCTCACTAAAAGAGACCTACACCAAGAGAAGTCTTTGGTTTTCATGATACTGAGGTGCTTTGCACACATGATGGTGGTGGCTTGAGACCAGGAGACAAAGCATGTCCTTTGTGACCCAGTAGTGGCAGGGCAAATAAGCCTGGACATGAGACCTGGACATGTATATCCTTTTCCTATTTTGCTGAATTGTGTCCTTCGCCTATAATAAGACTGTTCCATGAGTATAAGTGATTTGAGTCCTGTGAGCCTTTCCAGCAATCAGTAATGAGAGACTTAGGTAATTGATATCATTAGCGCACAGGGCAAGGAATACAGGAAGGCATGGAGTCTTTATTTATTCATTTATTTATTCAGTCTCTACTGAGTGTTTTACTGGTTCCAAAAACCTTAGTAGACAATTGGCAGAAAAAATGACTCAGGAATGACCTTTGATCACAAGAAGTTCACATCCTGAAGGAAAATATATTCATGCAAACAAAAGATCACAACCCATTGTAATAACATGCTAAAATAGGGCTGTATAAAAGCAACAAGCAAGAGAGTAAATCTTTTTGAGGGATTTGATGGAGGATTTTTATTTGAGCTTGATCATAAATGTGAGCATGAGTTACCAAGGATAACTAAAAAAGGGCAAGTAAGAATATATTCAAAGAAATAGAGGTGTGATATTATTTACAAGTTTTCATCAATAGGGAGATAATAAAAATTATAGTAACGCTTGGTGCAACTGAATCCGATTTAGCCCTAAAAAAAAAAAAAAAAATGTTCTAAGTATTAATAAAGAAAATTATCCACTAAAATGTAGTATATATCTCTATAATTCTAGTCCCAGAAGGAGTCTAGGTTCAAGACAATGAAGAAAAAGCAATATTTGAAGAAAAATTGGTGGTAATTTTCCAAAACTGATGAAAGACATGATGCCACAAATTAAGAAGACTTATGAATACCATGTAGAAAAAATATAAAGAAAAAAACATTCAGGCACATGTCTATAAAATTAATGAAAACAAAAAACAAAGAACAATTTCAAAAGCAGTCACAGAAATAAGAGTACCTTCAAAGTACCAACAATTTGACTGACACGACTCTCAAGAGAGATAATATAAATCAGCAGACAAGAGAGTTATTTCTTCTAAGTGTCAAAAGAAAATAACAGCAATAAAATATAATATATCCAGAAAATTATCCTCCAAGAATTCAGGTGCAATAAACTCATTAATAACAACCCAGAAATAGTAAAAAAAAAAAAAAAACAACCAACCTAATATAAGAGGGGAAGCAGAATAAAACTACTCAATACAAAAGAAGGAAAGAAAGCAAGAAAAAGGAATACAGGATAGGTGGAACAAACAGAAAAGAAGTAGTATGGTGGACTAATAAAAACCCAATACACACTCCTGATAACATTAAATGTAAATGGCCTAAATGTTCCAATTATTTTAAATTGGTTTTTAGAGAGGATTAAAAAAATAACTTTATACTACATACAACAAATACATCTAAAATTAAGGATATGTGGTAGGTAGACACCAAAAATACCACCCCTAAGTGATTCCTACTTCTAAGTACTAATGTCTATTGTAGTCTCCTCTCCTTGAATCTGAATTTGTGATTTGCTTTGGACTAAGAAAATGCAATAAAAGTGACACTGTGTGACTTTCAAAGATAAATCATAAGAATTCTTGCATCATCTACCTTGATTTCTTGGAAAACATGCTCTGGGGAAAGACAGTAACCATGTAAGATGTCCACTTATTCTAAAACCACCATTCTGTGGGAAAACCCAAGCTAGCCATGTGGAGGGGTAACACAGGAAAAAAGAGAGAGAGAGATGTCTAGGAGAATGACTGTGCATGGCAGCGTGAGGAGCTCAGCAGAACTGTCCACCAGAGAAAGTGAAGAAAATTGTATATAAAATAGCAATCATTTAAATTCTCTGGAAATGAACCTAAGGGCATTCATCAAATGAAGCATTTAATCAAGAAAATCTATTAAAACTCAGTATGAAAAGTGAGAATCTGAGCTATATGAATCAGGACCTGATACTTCCCCTTTCTCCTCTGCCAGCTCAATGAAATGGAAACCAAACTCTACTCTAGAATGGTGCAACCAAGAGCACAGAGCTCCCTCTCCCCCAAGCTCTCAATCAGAGGGCTATCTTCCCAGGAGAGGCAGTGCATCAACATTTCCCACCTTATCCCAACTAACAGTTGTAGAGTGTGAGTGCAGCCAAGAGGTTAAGGGTTCCCTTCTTCTGCACACCCCCCACTCATGGGACAGAAGTTTTACTTTGGGCATGGTACCACTCAGAATACTGGGGACCTAATCTCCCTTTCCCCAGGTCATGGGGTAGGGATTCCAGACAATGTAATGCAAGGACACCTGGGCCTGATGCTCCCTCTCCCCTGAGCTCTTGGCTCCTAAAATGGGGGTGCCATTCAAAGAGAAGCATACCATCATCTCTGCCCCCAGCACCAATGCTATGGCCCAAGGATTTTTCCTGAGGAGAGAAGCAGATCATTGAACAAAGAAGGAATTGACTTCACTTGCAAAAGAATGTTTAGAAGTTCAAGCCTAAAGGTACTCTCAAAAACAGTGAAAGTTTTGGTAAAGGGCAATTGGGAAGAAATTGATAGATTCATTGGAAACATAGGTTGAACTGTAGTCTGACTAGTTTGCCAGAGGAAAATAGAGAAAGAGACAGCTTAAAGGAATATACAGACACATCATAGAAAATTGCTGAAGCCAAATATAAGGAGAAAATATTAAAAGCACCAAAATAAATAAACAACTAATCACTTACAGGGAATGCCAATACCATCAACAGCTGACATCTCATCAGAAACAATATCTCACCAGAAGGCAATGGGATTATGTATTCAAAGTATACAAAGGAAATAACTGTCAACCAAGAATATAGGAATATCTGGCAAAGCTAGACCTCAGACAGTAATTCAAATCCACACACACAAATCAAGAGCTGAGGTAAAGTTGATTATGTAATTAAATAAGACTCTATAGATGCGTATTTCTACTCCTTTTATCTCTTAAGTGATTTAAAAAACAATTGTATAAAATAATATATACATAATGTATTGTTGGGCCTATAACATATAGAAAAATAATATATTTGCCAATAAGAGTACAAAGCAGGTGGACGGGAGAAAAGATGCATTAGGCTAAGGAAATTACTCCAGATGGTAACTTGAATCTACAGGAACATTTAATGAGTTGGGTAGTGTTACCCCTTCTTCTATTTTTTGAAAACTTTGTGAAAAATTAGTATTAATTCTTTAAACATTTGGTAGATTTTCCTGTAAAGCCATCTGGCCTGGGCTTTTTCTTACGTATAGACATTTTTCCAAAAAAGACATACAAATTGTTAATTAGCACATGAAAAGATGCTTAACTAGTGTTGGTGAGACTGTGGCTAAATTAGGACCCTCAAATAACGGTAGTGGGGCAGCCGCTTTGGAAAACGATTTGGCAGTTCCTCAAAATGTTAAACATAGAGTTACCACATGATCTAGCAATTCCACTTCTGGGGATGTACACAAGAAAGTTGAAAACATACATCCAGACAAAAAAAATGTACATAAATATTCATAGCAGCATAATAGCCAAAAAGCAGAAAACAAACCAAATGCTCATGAACTGGTGAATGGAAAACAAAATGTGGAATACCCATGCAATGGCATATTATGTGTCAATAAAAAGCAATGAGATACTGATATATCCTAAGACGTGAATGAACATTGAAAATGTCATGCTACGTGAATGAAGCCATTCACAAAGGCCACGTATTATATTATTCCATTTATATTAAATGGCCAGAAGAGACAATTTCATAGTAACAGAAAGATTAATGGCTGCTTAGGGCTTGGAATAGGGGGAAATTAGAGAGTCCTTGTTAATGAGTATAGAGTTTCTTTGGGGTGCAATGAAAATGTTCTGAATGTAAATAGAAGTGATGGCTGCACAACTCTGTGTATACAATGAACTTTACATCTTAAAAGAGTGAATTTTATAGTATTTAAATTCTATCTCAATAAAGCTGCTATTAAAGAACTAGAATAAATGTATGTCAGTATTACAAGGTATTAAGAATATGGTGATACCCGGGAAAATGCAACTAACGTAACTTATGGACTATAGTTAACTGTAGTATTGCAATGTTTTTGAAGCAATGGCAAAGAAGGTACTATATCAGTGCTAAGGGTCAACAATAGGGGGGGTAGAATGGATTATGGGATTTTTCCTTTTAGAGTAATGAAAATGTTCTAAAATCGATTGAGGTGGTGACAGCACAACTCTGTGAGGAAACGGAGAGCCACTGAGTGTAGAGTTTGTATGGATTGTACGAGGCAGGGGACCATATAACACAGCGAACCCCATGGTGGAAAAAGGACTGTGGTTAACAGTGCAAATATGAGACTGTTCCTTCATGAACTACAACAAATATACAATAGTAATAAATGTGTTAAGAATAGAGTGGTTTGGGGAGAAAATATACCAAATGTAAGCTATGGACTACAGTTAGCATTTCTATTTAGATGATGTTCTTTCATCATTTGTAACAATTGTTCCACAACAAGGCAAGGTTATGGTGGTGGGGTGATGTATGGGAGTCCTGTATGTTATTCATGATTGTTTTAAAAACTCACAACCTCTCTCATGAAAAAAAGAGAGCGAGAGCCTGAAAGACAGATTAAGACAAAATTAGAAATCTTATATAATCAACACTAAAAATAAAAACAGAAACAGTGTAATATATCCTGTTGATACAATAAAAAATCTGGATAACACTACAAATGTTTAAAAATTTTAATCTATAACTTAAAACCTTTCCACAAGAAAGATACCTTTGCAGATGAATTCAAATTAATATATGAGGAGAAAAATATTGCCAAGTTTACACACCTTTTTCAAGTAAATAGAGAAAGAAAATACTTCTTAACTCATTTGCAGCCCACATAGCCTTGATACCAAAATTTAATAAAGACATTTTAAGAAAGAAAATTACATGTCAATCTTACTCATAAACATAAATGCATGAATTTGAAATGAACAAGTCAAGCAATATATAAAATCAATTACACTAATTAGAGCTTATTACAGGAACGCAAAGTTTAATGTTCAATGTTCCTAAAGTAAAAATGTTTAAACCAATCAATACAATTCTCACTGATAGAAAAAGGAAAATAAACTTATATAATCCTCTCAATAGATGTAAACAAAGCATGTATATATTTCATCAACCATTTATAATATTTTCTTAGCAAGGTGATAAGACGACAGATTTTCATTAATGTAATAAAATGCATCTTTTAAAAAAGTTATGGCAAACATCTTTAATGTGAAATTCCAAATGCTTTCCCTCTGAGATTAGAACTAGAACAATAATTCCTGATTTCATCACTTCTATTAAACAGTTTTAAACAATGCAATGAGGCAAAATAAATCAATAAAATTAAATTTATAAAGATAGAAAAAGAAATAAAATTGTCATTATTTGCAGATAATATTGTTGTATCCCTATAAAATCCATACAATAAATATTTAAATTATTAGAATTAATAAGCAAGAGTCCAATATATATACAGGATCGTTATAGAAAATCTATTGTGTTTATATACACCAGCAACAAACAGTAAGAAAAATAAATTTTAAAAATATCTTAAATATCAAAAAATATCAAATACCTGGGAATAAACCTAAAAAGATTAATCAGTGGAGTGGGCATAACTCAGTAGCTGAGAGCATGCTTAACATATACGAGGTCCTGGGTCCAATCCCCGGTACCTTCTTTTTTTAAAAAATTAATCAAAGAACATTATCCATAAAACTAAAGCATTTCTGAAATTTATTAAAAACCTAAATAAATGAAAGGATAAACCATGCTCATAGACTTGAAAGCACATATTGTAAAGATATCTACTTTCCCCAAAATAAAAATCCTATCAGATAGCTTCTGTAGGAATTGACACGCCAATTCTAAGACTTAGATGGAGGATGGTGGTGAGGATAGAATGACACAGTGAAGGTGATTAATCCCTCTGAATGGTATGCTTAGGGGTCGTTAAGATGGGAAAATTTATGTTGTATTTATGTTTTTGCAATTTAAAAAAAAAAGAACAAAAGATGCAATGACAATTAAATGCAATATATGAGACTGGACTGAATTGGAGAAAAGGAAACTATTGGGACATATGAAAAAATTGGAATATAGACTGAAATCTTTCTATTAATTTTAAGGTTCTTAATCGTGATAGCTGTACTTAAAGTGGTTACATAAGTGAATATCTTTATTCTTAATGTACATGAAAATATCTTATGTTTGAGGAGCATGATGTATACACAATCTACTCTCAAATGTTTAGAAAGTTGTTAGGTACACAGATAGGCAGATAGGTGGATTGATAAATGAATAGATAAAATGATACAGCAAATGTGGCTAAATATTAAAATTAGTGGATCTGGGTATCTCGATGTGGAGGGTATATTGGGGTTCTCTTTGTGGGTTTTGTATTACTTTCGCAATTGCCTTTTAAGTCCGAAATTATTTCAAAACAAAAGTTTAAGAAAAAAGTGTCTTGAAGGGTATATCAAATGATTTTCTTAAAGGGAAACAGGATTAATCTATAGTGAATAGGATCACATTCTTGGAAGACAAAACTAGAAAGAAATTAAAAATGCAAGAAAGTAATTGCTACAAAGTCAGGGTACTGCTTACTTTTGGGAGGAGGGACGCCATGGTGATTGGGTGTTTATCTTGTAATTCATTAAGCAATATTTTTGTTTCATGTGGTTTTCTGTATATGGTTTTATTTTATAATAAAAAGGAAAAAAAGTAGGAAAAAAGATTTATATGGAAATGCAAAGGGCAAGAATAGCCAATATGTTCTTCAAGAAAAATAGGATTTTAGGACTTGCTTTGCTAGATATCACGACTTACTTACTATGACTCTGCTGTAGTAGGCGAGGTGTTGGTGAAAGGATAGAAAAACAGAGCAATAGAACAAAAGGCAGAAAACAGAAATGGACCAATATATATATGGACACTTGATAGGAAAGGACAGTTTTCCAAAACTGCACTGGAATAATTGTATATCCATATGGAAAACAATTGTATATCCATACAGAAAACAATTAAATCTGATCTCTACGCCATAAAAATCAATTATAGGTGAATTGTAAAACTAAATATAAAAGGCAAAACAATACAGCTTCTGGAAGATAATATAAGAAAATATCTTTGCATCATCAGAGTAAGAAAAGATATCTTAAATAGGCTGTATATAGTGCTATTACTAAAGAAGAAATTTATTAGATTTTATTAAATTAAGGACTTCTGTTCATCAAACGAACTACTAAGAGAGAGAAAAAGAAAGCCACAGACTGGGAGAAAATATTAAACCACATACAACTGACAAAGAACCAGTATCCCAAATTCATAGGGAATTCCTACAAATTCAATAAGTAAAAAAAGACAAGCTGGTAGGAAAAGGGGATTGAAGTGTACTTCACAGAAGATGATATCCTTCCTTTTCATTCTAAAGCCAAATGGTCATCGCTTCTCGGCCTTTTGGCTAAGATCAAGTGTAGTAAAGCCAAATGGTCAATAAATATATCAAAATGTGTCCAACTCATTAGTCATTAGGAAAATGTAAATCAAATCCAAACTGAGATGCTCCTACGCCTCCAGCACAATGGCTACAATTTAAAAGTCTGCAGGTGGGAAGCGGCTGTGGCTCAATCAGTAGGGCTCCCGTTTACCATATGGGAGGCCCCGGATTCGGTTCCCAGGGCCTCCTGGTGAGGGCAAGCCCGCCCGGACCCAGCGAGCACAAGCAGCAAGGGGAGGATAAATGAATAAATAAATAAAATCTTTAAAAAAAATAAAAATAAAAGTCTGCAGGGAACCGGTGTGGCTGGGTGGTTGAGCAACTGTTTCACATGTATGAGTTCCCAAGTTCAATCTCCAGCACCTCAAAAAAAAAAAAAATAGATAAAAGTCTGCAAATACCAACTTTGGCATGGACACGGAGCCGTGGTAACTCTGACGCATTGCCAGGGGAGTTGTAAATTGGTGCAGCCACTTTACAAAACAGTTCGGCACTATTGCCGACTTGAAGCGTAAGCACGTTCCTTAACCCAGCAGCTCCACTCTCAGGTATGTAGCCAAGGAGAACGCATACCTATGTGTACCAAAATATATGAGCAAGGATATTGATAGCATCATTACTCATAATGGCCAAATATTGTAAATTGACAGACAAGCTACAAAAGAACTGGTTTGTTGTTGTTTTTTTTAAGTCCAAGGTCGGGAAAATTAAGGGAAGACTGAGGAGCTGTTCCAGAATGTAAGAGACAAAAGAAACATGACAACTAAGTTCAAAGTATGATCCTGGATCCCATAAATGCCCTTCTTAATATCATACAGCCATATTCCCTTCTGTGAGTTAAATAAATGTTTTTTTTAAGCCACGAAGTTTTGGAGCAATTTGTAATAGAAAAACAGCTAATTGTTCCAATTCCCTTTCTCAATACCATTTCCTAATTCATTAGGAAATGAGTCTTTCTGGAATGCTAGAATGTTAGTGGGTATGGAATTTAATATCATATGTCCTGATTTGTAAAACTGTCCACGATTAGGACTAAGGTAGGCAAAGTGAGGTACCTGCCTCAAGTGCAAAATTTGAGGGGATGCCTTAAAAACTCAGTGATCAAGATTAATACTATTTTAGTGCAACATTTAAAAAAAAATAAAAATTAATGAAAAATCCATAAAGAACAAAACAACAAAATTTTAAATAAAGGCTAGATCAGACAACAACACAACTATAATTTCTATTTAACATTTGAGAGAAATCTAGGAGTAAGAGAGGTCAAGATATCTTTAAAGTAAATTGTTAAGGAGACAACAGAACTGATTATTTCTCAGACTAACATGAAACACTTGATTATAAACTGACTTTCTCTATAACAAGAAACTCATGTTTCACTGAAAAATACTATTGACAGTGATAATAAACAGCGCTCCCCATCTTCCCCCACCGCCTGATTGATGGACCTCACAGATGCATCAGTGAACAGAAAGGGCAGTTGTTAAGACTAGTCACAGATGGAGTTTGCAATGCTAGTAAAAATCAACTTAATTTTAGACAGTGCTTTTAGCTTCAAAATTACAAAGATGAGCTACATTAAAGAACCTGTTACAGAAGGCTGAAACAGTATGTTCATTTTTAAGTCCTATTGCCAAATATTTTTAATGGTCCCGCCACACTTTGACTAACATTAAAATAAAATCTCAGAAACCTATCCCTGATCATCTTCCCTAAATGTATTTGAAGCAAACTATTGGTGAAAATGTATTTACTTATTATGAAACACACTTGTTCTCAAGAAAGCCTCTTATGTGTGAAGCAATTAGTGAAGTTTAGATTTCTCTAATGATGAGCCTTGGACCCTGCCAATACCCATGAAGTAAAAAGATTTTGACATCTGGCTTTTTAATAGGGACTTTAAATAATGAATAAGAATACCACACATCAACTCAGCTGGATGAACTAAATTAAGATAGTATAAATAAGGAAAGGAACTTTAAATATACTAAATCAGAAAAAAACGTTAGCTTAAAAATATTGTGCTTCTTTGGGGGTTGGAATAAGTATATAATATAGGATGCTCTATAAGTATAATCACCATTCCTGAACCATCCTTTATGCATGATGCAAGTATGATATATGTCTCAATATTACAGATATGGTACCATTCATTTGATTAAAATGAGGAATATGCTCCTCTTACTAATAAAAGGTAAAAAACAAAAAAGAGGTTCTCCCCAACTGTGTATGTAAAAGAATACCCAATCTTTGGCATAAGGTAAAAAAGTATTGAACTGACACGATACCAAGCACTTTATAAATTCTAGTCACAAAATTCAATCTTTGCAATACCATGAGACAGGTATTATTAGCCCCCTTTTACAAACGGGGTGTATGGGGATGAAGTGAGTAGACCAAAGTCACAAAGATGTGGGAGAGTATGGATTCCAAACCAAGTCTTCTGGTTTCAATCCCATACTATTCCTACCACATTGCACAGGATCTCCAAGAAGACCAAGGAGAATAATTTCCATTCCTCCACATTAGAATCCAGCCAAGGTTCTGGCCTATGGGTGGTCTGTTTATTTTGTTTTGTTTTGTTTTGTTTTGTTTTGTTTTGTTTTGCAATGTGGGATATGATGGTGACTGAGGGCAATTTGGTAGATTAATTTCACTGACAGCCCCAGTGCTTCACCTCCCCTGTATCCAGGCCACTTTGCCATGTGACTGCAAGTCTCAAGGTTCAGCCATATGATTTGCTTTGGCTACTGAGATGTTATCAGATCTAAAGTATACAGAACCTTGAAAGAGTGCCTTTGCTCTCGTGCTTCCGCTATTGCTATGAGAACTTGACTGGACTAGCCTGCTGGAGCTTGAACATCTCATGTCCCAGTTGCCCCAGTCAACAGTCAACTGAGCACCTGTCATGTGAGTGAAACCAGCTGAGATCAAAACTGCCAAGGCAAGCCGTCTCTGACCTGTGGACTTAAGAGTTACGTGAATGCCTGTTGTTTTAAGCCACTGAATTTGGGGATAGTTTATTATTGTGACAGTGGGTGATACAGATTGACTCTCACAACAAGAGAGAACAGACATTGTGGGGCAAGTATCCAGTTAGTACACAGCAGCATTCAGAACACAAAATGGATCCCCAATCAAATTTGGAGACTATCAGAAAAGGTCAACTTCTAAATTTAAATCAAAACAGAAGAAGATTCATTAAAGATGTCTAAGAATAATACCACATTACCACTCCCTGACACTTCCTTGATTAACAAGGGTGATATAAGGACCAGTCTCCACTCTTGTTACTAAAAATGAGCTATTTGGCTTAGATTTCAACCCCATCCCAAAGAACTGAAAGGAAACTGTCTCTTACTCAAAATTTTATGTAATTCCTCTGTGACCACAATTATATATGGAATTACCAGTAGCGTCTCAAAGAAAAGACATGGGAGCATCTTCTGACTTAGTGATATCTGCTGCCTTGGATAATACCCAGAGTGCACACAGCATATACTTTTCTTCTTTCACAATAAGGATAGCACGATCACAGAATCTGCAAGAGGTGTCTTAGGTGAAAAAAACAGTCTGCATGTTGTAATTAATGGCAATTGAAAGTCTGCCATGGGGAAGCAGCTGTGGCTCAATCAGCAGGGCTCCCGTTTACCATATGGGAGGCCCCAGGTTCGGTTCCCGGGGCCTCCTGGTGAAGGCAAGCCCGCCCGCACGGCGTGGTTAGCTGACCCAGCGAGCTCAAGCAGCAAGGGGGGGATAAATGAATGAATAAATAAAATCTTAAAAAAAAAAAAAAAAAAGAAAGTCTGCCATGGATCGAGCATAAGGTAGATAGTATGTGGAATGCAGGGGCAAAAAAATCAATAAGCCATGATTCTGGAGCACAGGAGTATATGGTCTAAAAGAAGACAGATGGATAAACCACCAACTGTAGCACAAGGTCACATCTAGCAAGCAATTAGTCAGGTTACAAGCTAACACCTATCTGAATCTATACAGATATTAGAAGGGAAGAATAACAGAAAATATTTACATTTTTAAAAATAAGAATGTTATATTTTGTTTAGATGGCATCTTGATTCTTCATTGCATTGCATATATCATATTTTCTATAAAAGACATAAAACATTAATATAGCCTTACAAATCAGTCCAAAAAAATAACGCTGAATTATCATTATTTTCATGTCTATGTCTCCCTAAAATGGAATTACATAAAGTTTTGGTAGGAAATCATTTGTTTTATATATTTCAGGAGTGAATGGACATCCAAAGTCCCCTTCTCCCCAAGACTCCTTAAAGGAAGGAGATGTGCCTTTAACTCTGTATTTCCAGTTCCCAGCACTGCCTAGCACAAGAACAATATTCCAGTTCCTAATGAGAGATGAATACTATATATAGACAAGCCCTAAGGTACAAATTACCTATTTTAAAGGTCCTGTTTAAAGTCTGTGGCTCAAAACTCAGAAATAATTTTCCCACAAAAGCACAACTATAATTGGTAATAAGATTCCTAGGTTAACCCTTCCTTCCACAATAAAAAGAATTACTGAAGTAGCTCTTTGGACAAATAGCACCATGAAACCTATCGACTCAAATTCCAGCTTCTGTCTCAGTGAGCATCTCTGTGAGCATTTGAATCAGATGCCTCCCCATGCCATTCCTCTTACCCTGAAAATGCTGGACATTTTTTTAAATCCAAGCTACTCTTAATAGGTCTGCAGATATGGGGCATGGGGCGGGGGGCATGAGGGCTGGCTTCATTCACTTATTCACTGAACAAATATCCTTGAGCACATAATATGCACTAGTCATTGTTATGGTTGAGAATAGAATAATAAATAAAATAGACATGGTTGCTACCCTCATGTAGTTCACATTTAATACAGATTTTAAGTAATTTACATTACAATAGCAACTAAAAGAATCAAGGAATAACTCAAACCAAAGATGTGAAATACTCGTACGCAGAAAAGTACAAAACATTTCTAAAAGAAATCAAAGAAGACTTAAATAAATGGAAGGACATTCCATGTTGATAAATTGTAACACTAGATATTGTTAATATGTCAGTCCTACCCAAAGTAATTTGAAGATTCAACACAATCCCAATCAAAATTCCAACAACCTGCTTTGCAGAAATGGAAAGCCAATCATCAAATATGTATGGAAGGGTAAGGGGCGCCTAATAGCCAAAGCCATTTTGAAAAAGAGGAATAAAGTTGGAGGACTAATACTTCCTGATCTTAAAATTTATTACAAAGCCACAATAATCAAAAACATCATAGTACTGGCATAAGGATAGAAATATAGACTAATGGAATTGAATTGAGAGCTCAGAAATGAACCCTTACATTTATGGCTAACTGATATTTGACAAGGTGGCAAAGATCACTCGACTGGGAAAGAACACTCTCTTCAACAAATGGTGCTGGGAAAACTGGATCTCCATTTAAAAAAAAAGAGATCCCTAATTTTCACACCTTATACAAAAATCAACTCAAAATGAATGGAAGGGGGAGTGGGTGTGGCTCAGTGGTTTGAGCGTCTGCTTCCCGTGTATAAGGTCCTGGGTTCAATCCCCGGTACCTCCTACAAAAAAAAAGAAAAAAAAGAAACTGAATGGAAGACTTAAATATAAGAGCCAAAACTATCATATTCCTAGAAGAAAATGTAGAAAAGTATATTCAGGACCTTGTGTTAGGTAATGGTTTCTTAGACTTTATACCCAAAGCACAAGTAGCAAAAGTGAAAATAGATAAATGGAACCTCCTCAAATTAAAAAAAACTTTTGTGCCTCAAAAAACTTTATCTTGAAAGTGAAACAACCTACACAGAGGGAGAAAATATTTGGAAACCACATATCTGATAAACGTTTAATATCCAGAGTATATAAAGAAATCCTTCAACATAACAACAAAAAGGCAAACAACCCATAGTTTAGACTGTTGTTTTGTACTGTACTTTCTTGGGTGGCAGAGGAAAGGAAAGTAAAACGTTAAAAAAAAAAATTGCGTTCTTTAAATTCTGTATTATTAGCAACCTCTGTTGTATATAGTGTTTGATAATAAAGTATTAATTTGAAAAAAAAAGACAAACAACCCAGTTTAAAAATGGGCAAAAGACTTTAATAGACATCTCCCCAAGAAGATACACAAATGGCAGAAAGCACATGAGAAAATGTTGAACATCATTAGCCAGCAGGGAAATGCAAATTAAAACCACAATGAGATACTGTTTCATATCCATTATAATAGCTACTATTTAAAAATCTGATTTTAAATAAAGTTGTTAATTTAAAAATTGGAAAATAACAGGTTGGAGAGGCTGTGGGGAAATAGGAACACTCATTCATTGCTGGTGGGAATGTAAAATGGCATAGCTGCTGTGAAAAAGTTTGGTGGCTCCACAGAAAACTAAGGAGAGAACTACCCTAGGACCTGAAATCTCACTACTAGGTATATACCCAAAAGAATTTAAAGCAGGGACTCGAACAGATATTTGTACACTGATGTTCACAGCAGCATTATTCACAAATGCCAAAAATGGAAGCTACCCAAATGTCCATCAACCAATAAATGGAGAAATAAAATGTTATATACAGACAATGGAATATTATTCAGCTGTAAAAAGGAATAAAGTCGTGATTCATGCAACAACATGAATGAATCTTAAAGACATCATGTTGAGTGAAATAAGCCAGGCACAAAAGGACAAATATTGTGTGATCTCACTGACAGGTAATAATTAAAATGAGCAAACTCATAGAGTCAGAATCTAGAATATAAGTTACTGGTGGTTGAGGTGGGGATAGGGAATGGGAAGCTAAGACTTAAAATATACAGAATTCCTATTCTGAATGATGGAAATGTTTTGGTAAAGGATGGTGGTGAGGGTAGCACAACATTGTAAGTGTAATTAACAGCACTGAAATATATATATATATCTGAATGTGATTAAAAGGGGACATTTTAGATTGTATATAAGGTAACAGAATAAAAATTAAATTAAAAAAAAAACATGGAACTACAATATACAAACAGCAAACCTTAAGTCAAACCTTGGACTATCATTAATAGTTAATTATAAAAATTATCTTTCATCAATTGTACAAATGTCCCACATCAATGCAAGGTGTTGTGGTGGGGCGGTGTATGGAAATCCTATATTTTATGCACGATTGTTATGTGAACCCACAACTTCTCCAATAAATAATAAAATAATTTTTTTTAAAAGAAGCAAATGGAAGTTCTGTGTGATAGAGTCTAGTGGCTGAGGGGATAGAGATGAATTAAGCTGGCAGGAGTAGATTGCATAGCACTTTATAGACCATTATTTTAAAATTACATTTTATCCTAAATACAATGGGAATCCATGAATGAGTTTTAAAATGGGAATGACATCTGATTTTTATTTTTCTTTTAAAGATCACTCTAATTGCCAATGGAGAATTGATTGTAAGCACAAAAGAATAGAACAACCAGGATGATTTAGAAAGCTATTGAATTCATGCAGGCAGATGATGTTGGGTTGGACTGTTGTGATAGTAGTTAAAATGGGAAAGCAGATCGAATCAGATGTGCTTTGGTAGCAGAAATGAGGAGATTTGCTGATGGTTGGGATATGGGAGGAGGTGGTGGTAGGCAGCTGTATATTTGAGGTTGGAGCTCATGGAAGACATCAGGTCTAGAGATATATACATGTGAGAGTCATTGGCATATAGATATAGATATAGATAGATATAGATATAGATATAGATATAGA
>JAKSZT010053837.1:3721058-3742546 GCA_026826555.1 Tolypeutes matacus
AGATATAGATATAGATATAGATATAGATATAGATATAGATATAGATAGATATAGAGTAGAAGAGGAGAGTTGAGAACCTAGAATCAAGCTTGGGATCACTCCAGCTTTTGTAGGTAAAGTTGAGAAGCTGTAAACAAGGGGAAGACAAATAACAAAGGTAAGAAAATACCAAGTCAAGGAGGAAAGCAGAATTGTTCCGGCCACGTGGCTGGACAGTCTTCTCAGATGGATATTTTTTCCAGAAGGTCACTTATAAGTCAAGTTGGCGATGGCCTGTATTAGATGTTGTTCTCAATCCCTAAGACAGCAGTAATAACAATATGAGCCCTGCTCTTCAGGAACAAATAAATTTGTATGAATAGTTTTATCGAGACAAGCCTATGGAATTTTCCCTGCTTTGAAAATGTGAAAGTACTCTTCCCTTGCTTAAGGACCTGGATCTAAAAATGCCCAAATCTCAGAGGGCCTTATTGTTCTACCTTGACTGGGTATGTTTGGGGTGGGGGATATGAGAAGAGAAAAGGGAGGGACTACAAATGATGCTTCACAGAAGTTCAGTGAAATCAGAAATATGAGAAAGGTTAAAAATAACAAGTGGTAGATTATAGGAAGGGCTGGTCTGAAAAGGCTGCATTAAGGGTATGAGTCAGAAATCAAATTTCACAATGAAGAAGCATATTATTTCCAGACACAGCATTTGGGGTTTATTCCCAAGCATACCTTTTTTAAAAAGTGAATAATAAATCCCTGACAATCACTATTCTTATCTAAGAAGAGATTTGTTGTTGCACTGAATCACAGGTTGCATATCATTTCATCAGTCAGGCTCCTTACGAGTCCTGAGTTTGGTGAGCACCAAAGTTAGCGAAGAATTTCACCTTCATTTGTCGAGTGAGAATTTAGGCATCATGGAAAAGTAAAAATTAAAGAAGAAGAAGAAACAGAAGCAGGTAAGGTATTTAGTCCTTCTTCAGTATGAACATAGCTGTTGTATAATATGTCATTCACTTAACCTCCCTGAACCTCAGTTTACTTATCTATAAAAATTGAAGACTTCTGCTTCTGGAATAATGGAGTAGATTGACTTTTCCCCATTACTCCCACAAGGTACCATGTAAAACCCTCTACATTTATATAAAACAAACCAAAGACTCTAAAAGATGGATAATAGAAAATGGATCAGCTAGAGATGTCAGGACCGAAGGAATAACAGGGTGGTGAGTTCCATGAATTTTTATTTTGCCTTATATATCCCAGACTTGAATCTGAGAAGCTGGCAACTCTGAAACACAAAACAGGTGCAAACAAAAAAGGACCCAACAAAAGTCTGTTCTCCTTATCCAATGGACCAGAGAAGGGAAAGCCTAGTAAGACATGAAAGTTTCAGACAATAACTGCTCAACTACAGTCAAGCACCACAGAAAAAGCTGTGACTCCATTCCACCTAGGTCAAGTAGAAAGTCTAGACTCCCACCCTTGCCAGGCTGTAAAATGAGATGTCCCAATAGCCCTGCTGGGATGATGTCAAAAAAAGGTGAAGTAGGGACCAGAGCTTTCATTCCTACCAGAAGGAAAGCAAACAATTTCCCTGGGTATCAGAGGAATCTATGAACCCTGTATTAGTCAGGGTTCTCTCGGGAAACAGAATCAACAGGAGATATCTGTCAATAATATGAGATTTTATGGGAAATGGATGTGGCTCAAGAGGTTCAGTGTCCGTCTACCACATGAAGGGACCGAGGTTCAATCCCCAGGACCTCCCAGTAAAATAAAAAATTAAAAAATATCCTAAGAGATTTTATAAGAGTCTCTCACTCAACCGTGGGGATGCACAAGTCCAGGTTCCGCAGGCAGGCTGCAAACCAGGGGCTGTGATGAAAGTCCGATGAAAGGTCCTTGATGAGTTTCTGAGAGAAGCTGGCTGTCCAAAGACGAACTGGGAAATTCTCTCTGAATGTTGAAATCACTTTCCCTTTTAAGGCATTCAACTGATTGGATAAAAGCATCGCCCATTGCTGATGTAATCTCCCTGATTGATGCAGATGTAATCAGCCATCCATACAGTAAACTCACTGGTGATCGAAGTCCATAAATGCTCTTGTGTTACAATTAGCCCAGTGCTTGCTGGACCAAACACCTGGACACAATTACCTGGCCGAGTTGACACATTAGCCTAACCATCACAGACCCCCACCCAGCAAAAATGGGTCATTCATCATCCTTTCCATTGGGGTTGTATTAGAGGAGACCTAGTGGAGAGTCACCCCACAATAGTGAAACTGGAGGTCATATGGGAAGAAAAAATGAGACAAGGAAGGTAATAGAAGAGGCCTATTAGGGAAACAAAATGCCCACATCTGTCCAATAGTAACAAAAGTCCCTCCACTCAGTTTCAATGAGGGTTTAGTGGGAAAAATTAGACTTCTACTACCACTTGGCAGTAAAGAACTGTGAACTCCACATACCCCTGCCAGAGCAGTATCAAGAAAATGAAAGCAGGAAGTTTAAATAAGATCCAGAGCCTCATAACATAGTATTCAAAATGTTCAGATTTTAATTGAAAATCACTTTTAATACTAAGAACCAGGTAGATTCTCAAACTGAATGAATCCATAGATGCCATACTGAGTTGGCAGATATGTTAGAATTACCTGACAAAGGTTTTAAAGCAGCCATATTAAAAATTACAAACATGTTTGAAACAAATTAAAAAATAGAAATCGTCAGCAAAGAAATATAATATATAATGAAAAATCAAATGGACATTTTAGAACTGAAAAATACAAAAACCAAAATTAAAATCTCAATGTATGGTCTCAAAAGTTGGCTGGAGGGTCTGAGGAAAGAATCTGTGAACTTGAAAATAGAATAACAGAAATTACACAATCTGAACAAAACAGAGAAAATGCAAATAAACTGAAAAGAAATTAACAGAGACTCAGTAGCTCCTGCGCTGTAACAATGATCAAGCTTTTCTGTCATTGGAGTCCCAGATGTAGAGGGGTAAGAGTGTGGGGCTGAAAAAGTACTCAAAGAAATCTGATCTGAATAATTTAAATAACGATATTTGGGACCTTTGAGCTGATGATACTTAGATGAGATTGTGGAATAAAAGATTGGGGGGATGTTGGTACGGGATGAATGTATTTAGATGACGGGTTCTTAACCTTTTTTGTTCCAAGGACCCCTTTGCCATTCAGGTAAAAACCATAGACCAGGGGTCAGATGTGGCTCAAATGGTTGGGCATCAGTCTCCCACATGGAGGGACCTGGGTTCAATCCCTGCGACCTCCCAGTAAAATTAAAAAAAAAAAAAAAAAAAAACCATAGACCACTTACTAAGTCCACACTGTAATGTGTATTATTTAATAAATATATCAAACCCACACCAACATGTCCCCACAAGAATAATGTGTTGTTTTTTTTTTTTTAATTTAAATTCAAGCTCATGGACCCCTGGTTTAGAAGGTATACTATCATGGGTTGAATACATCCACCAAAAGATACATCCACCTGGAACCTGTGAATGTGACCTTTTTTGGAAAAGGTGTCTTTGCAGATGTAATTAGGTGAAGTAGGAGAGAGTAAATTTCAGTTGTTTTAGGCCACCAAATTTTTGGTAATTTTTATAGTAACAAAAGGAAATTACTACACTGGGCAAGGATTAATTCTGGTGCCAGCCCTGTCAGTGGGCCTTACTTTGAAATTTATGCTCCCCAGTGTAACAGAGTTAGACTCAGCTATAGTCTCCCTACACATGGCTCTTCTGCCCCTTTTATTTGAACATATAATTAGCACTATACTTGATAAATATATGTCCCAGAGACTTAAATCTTTGGTCCGCCCATGTGCCAGTTAAGCCCTGAATTTCAGCAGAGTTGCAACACCTACTCTCTAGTTCATTGGACTCACCCAGGACCACTAACGAGATGATGATGGACAATGCCCATTCCAAGGAACAGAGTGTCTGCAACTGCAAGTAAGATAGTTTCATCCATCTGCCCCATAGGATCTAAGCCCCCTCTCAATTAGAAGCAGAGTAGGCATCACCATCACAAAATCCTCAAGATTGGGGAATGAACAATGGACTAAAGTAGACTAATCTTTATTCTACTATAGACTTATTATTATTCTAGCATTGGAAAAAATTTTATCATGACAGAAAGGCAGTGGCCACCAGAGATTCTGAAGGGAGGGAGAGGGAAGAATAGGTATAATATGGGGGCATTTTCAGGACATTGGAATTCTCCTGCATGACATTGCAATGACAGATATAGGCCATTATATATTTTGTCATAACCTATAAAATTGTGCGGGACAGAGTGTAAACTATAAAGTATAGTCCACAGTTAGTAGCAATGCTTCAATACGTGTTCATCAATTATAATAAATGTACCATACTAATGAAGGATGTTGTTAATGTGGGAAAGTATGGGAGGGGGAGGAGTGAGGCATGTGGGTATACCCTACAGTTTTCATGTAACATTTATATAATCTAAAACTTCTTTAAAAATAAAAAAAAATCAATTAAAAAAAATTTTTGGTCCACATTACCCAGAAACATCTAATAACAGAGCTAGTTGCTGAACCCAATTATCTGCCACAGACTCCCCTTTACATTGTAGAAAACTTATGCTCCAGTGTCCTATTGTCATTTCCAGAAACCAGCTTCAATTGGAGCCACCCTGTACAAAGGGAATGTTTTTATATATTTGAACCTCAATTGAAAGATAGGGTGGTCAGGATCCCAGCCCATCTTCTACTAATAGAATGCTCCACTCTTATGTAAATTTATGGATCCAAAAGAGACCTGTTGAGAAGAGTACACCCAGTAAGAGATGCCAGAGCACCCAAACCCAAATAAAAGAATGCACTACCCCAACAACTACAATATCTGAATCCCAAAATGTCCTTTTATACCATAATGAGGGCTATTAATTTTAATTTTCAATTGTCTTTGACTTATTAAGATTACCATTATAGTAGGCCAGTGGCTTGGGCTGAAACTTAAGACATAGTTCCAAAATCCTGTCTCCTGGGAATTAGTAATCTACTTGGAAAAATACTTATTATTTTAATAATAACAATTATAATTTCTTGCATAGATAGACTAAAATATACTAGGCACACAATTAGATATAAAAAAAAACCTATTAGGATCTATAAGAACAGAATATATTTGGTTTTAGTAGCTTAAATGGTAGTTTCTTAGCCTATTGTACTGTTTGAATCTCTTATTATAAGGTTGTACTACTTTTTTATTGTGTTAACATATATCCAGCATAAAATTTCCCATTTTACACTTTCAAGGATGCAATGCAATGCCATTAATTACATTCACAATGTTGTGCTACTATCACCACCATTCATTATCAAAATTTCCCATTACCACAAACAGAAACTGTGCACATATTAAGCATCAGCACCCATTTCTCTTCCTTTTGAGACTGGTTTATTTCACTGAACATGATGTCTTTCGGGTTCATCAAAATGGGAGCATGCATCAGGACTTTATTTCCTTTTAATGCATGGATAATATTCTATTGCCTATGCATGCCACATAGTTTATCCATTCTCCTATTAATGGACACTTGGGTTGCTTCCAGATTTTGGCTATTATGAACAATGCTGCTATGAACACTGGTATACAGATATCTGCTGGAGTCCCTGCTTTCAATATTTTAGGGATATACCTAATGAGGGATTGCCGGACGATATGGTAATTCTATGTTTAATTTTTTGAGGGGCCACTAAACTATATTGCATAGCAGCTGTAACATTTCACATTTCCACCAACAATGTCCATTCTCCACATCCTCGTCAACACTTTCCCTTTCCATTTTTTAAAAATAAAAGCCATTCAGGTGTGTGGAGTGATATCTTACTGTGGTTTTGATTTGTATTTCTCTAATGGTTTATGATGTTGAGCATCTTTCCATGTCCTTAACGGCCATTTGTATATCTTTTTTGGAGTAATGACTACTCAATTATTTTGCCCATTTTTTAATTGGATTATCTTTCTTTCTTTTTTTTTTTTTACGAATGAGGCAGTTTATTAACCCAGCATTATTTGTTCTAATGTTTCTTGTTGGCAGCTGCCACCTGTCCGGCAATTCTGTCCAGATCTCTCTGTCTCTGAGGTGTCAGTTTGCGACCACCATCTTGGTCCTTTTCCACCATTTTCAGCTCCTCCAGGGCTTGGAGGACCCGACGGGCCACACTCTTGGAGCCTCGGCTGAAGTGGCTGGGCATGACGCCATTTCTCTGACGTCCCCCATAGATCTTGGTCATGGAGCCAACCCCAGCGCCACCCCAGAGGTACAGGTGCCGCGCTGTGGAAGCAGCTCGTGTGTAGAACCAGTTCTCATCGTAGGGAGCAAGCTTGGCCAGCTTGACGGTGTCTACCCATTCGGGAACTTTCAGCTTCCCGGACTTTTTGAGAAAGGCTGCCAGAGCTCTGACGAACTCTTGCTGGTTCACGTCTTTTACAGTAACTCCAGGCATCGTGCGGCCTCGGCGCTGCCAGCCAGGGGAAAGGGTGGATTATCTTTCTTGAGTTGTAGAGTCCTTTATATATTCTGGATATTAAACCCTTATCAGATCTATGGTTTCCAAATATCTTCTACCATTCTGTAGTTTGTCTTTTCACCTTCTTGATGCTGTCCTTGATCTGCAAAAGTTTTTAATTTTTTTGATGTCCAATTTATCTATTATTTTTCTTTTATTGCTTGTGCTTTGGCTGCAAAGTCTAAAAAATCCATTGCCTAATACCAGGTCCTGGAGATATTTCCCTATGTTTTCTTCTAAGAGTTTTACAATTTTAGCTCTTATGTTTAGGTTTTTTTTTTACTATTTTGAGTTAATTTTTTGCATAATGTGAGATAGGGGTCCAGTTTCATTATTTTTCATGTGTATATCCAAATTTCCCAGCACTATTTGTTGAAGAGGCAATTCCTTCCCCAATGAATGGGCTGGAACCCTTGTCAAAATCAATTGTCCAGGGAAGCAGATGTAGTTCAAGTGGTTGAGCACCTGCTTCCCATGGACAAGTTCCCAGGTTCCATCACCGGTCATGTGCCATGTCCAAGTGGGGTTTATTCCAGGGAAGCAAGTTTGGTTCAATATTTGAAAATCAATCATTACAATCTATCACATTAACTAGATAGAGAAGAAAATCTCTAAAAACAACAAAAAAAAGATAATAAGGGAATTGTAAATACAAACAATTCTACTCACATAAACTTGGTAACTTCAATGAAATGAACCAATTCCTTAAAATACACAAACTACCACAACCCATGAAAAATGAAATATGTGAAAAGATTATAACTTTGAAAAAATTGAATTCATAATTTTTAAATCTCCAAAAAAATAAGTCTCAGTCCTAGGTGGTTTAACTAGAGAAAACTACCAACATTTAAAGAAGAATCGAGACCAATTATACATAATCTCTTCCAGAAAATAAAAAAGGAGGGAACACTTCCCAAGTCATTTTATGAGTCTAGTATTACCCTGATACCAAAACAAACAAAGAGGGTAAACAAAACAAAAAAGAAAATAATACTACAGACTAATACTCCTCATGAATATAGTCACAAATATTCTTAACATAATATTAGCACTTAATTGGTACAGAGTTTCTCTTTGGAGTGATGGAAAAGTTTTGGTAATGGATGATGGTGATGGTAGCACAACATTGTGAATATAATTGACACCACTGAATTGTATATTTGAAAATGGTTGAAATGGGAAATTTTACATTGTATATATGATACAAGATTTTAAAAATTTTAAACATACAACTGTACAATACAAATAATGAGCCCAATATAAACTATGGACTAGTTAATAAGTATATTAATAATAATATAATATATTATAATAATATTATTTCATCAGTTGTAACAAATGTGCCATCATAATGCAAATTGTTAATAATAGGGAAAACTGGGGTGCAGACTATATGAGAACTCTATACTTTCTGCATGATTTTTCTGTAAATTTACAACTACTCTAATAAAAAATATATTATCAAATATAATCCAGCAATATATAAAAAGAATTATGTGCCATGACCAAGTGGGGTTTATTCCAGGGAAACAAGGTTGGTTCAATATTTGAAAATCAATTGTTATAATCTATCACATTAACAGGCTAGAGAAGAAAAATTTTATGGCATATCGATCAATACAACAGATGAAGCATTTGACAAAGTTGAATATCCATTCATGATAAAATCTCTCGGAAATATGCAATAGAGGCATTCTTTCTCAACTTGATAAAGAACATCAACAAAAAACCTTCAATCACCACTATAGTTAATGGTGAAAGACTGAATGCTTTATCCCAAGATTAAGAATAAGACAAGGATGTCCATTCTCATTGCTCTTATTCAGTGCTTGAATTTCTAGCCTGTGCAATAGGCTAGAAGAAGAAGTAAAAGGTATAGAGATCAAAAAGGAAGAGAAAACTGTCTCTATTTGCAGATCATACAATTGTCCACATAGAAAATCCTAAGTAATCTATGAAAAAAAAACTCCTAGATATAATAAATGAGTTCAGCAAGGTGGCAGAAGATAAGATAAATATACAAAACTCAATTTTATTTCTTTTACTAGCAATGAACATATAGACACCAAAATTTAAAATACCGTTTATAATCACTAAAAATAAAAAAAAAGAATGTAGATCTAACAAAACTCGTAGGAAAAGAAGTTTTACTGAGAAGAATATATAGATGCCATATAAGCACATGAGAAGATGTTCAATATCATTAGACATTAGGAAAATGCAAATTAGAGCTACAATAAGATATAACTACAAGTCTATCATAATAGCTAAAATAAAGAATATTGACATGTACATCTCTAAGATATAGAGAAACTGGATCACCCATACACTGTTAGTTATAATGTAAAATGGCACAGCCACTCTGGAAAAAGGTTTTGCAGTTTGTAAAAAACTAAACATGCAAGTACCATATGACCTAGCAATTGCACTTCTGGGCATTTATGCCAGAAAAATAACTTATGTTCGCCCAAAAACCTGTACATGAATGTCTACTGCAGCTTTTTTCATAATAGTCAAAAACTGGAATTACCCAGATGTTCTTCAAGGGGTAAATGGTTAAACAAACTGTGGTACAACCATCCAGTGGAACACCACTCAGCAATAAGTAGGAACGAACTATGGATACAAGCAACAACCTGGATGAATCTCCAAAGAATCATGTGAGTGAAAAAAGAAATCCCAAAAGGCTACATACTATATGATTGCATTTATATAACATTTTGAAGTAACAAAATTATAGACATGGAGACTAGATTAGTGATTCCCCAGGATTAAGACAAGAAGGAAGTAGGTATAGCTATAAAAAGGTACCATCCTTGCGGTGATGGAAATGTTCTGTTCTTTACTGTACCAATTTCAATATCCTGCTAGTTATATTGTACTACTGTTTTTTGGTTTTTTGTTTTTTTTTTTAATTAATTTATTTTTTATTGTGGGTAAAAATCAAAATTTTCACAATACATATCAATATTTGTAAAATGATATATAAATATATATGTATATATTTGCATTTGCTTACTGCTGTTTTGAAGGGAACTAGGTAAAGGCCAAACAGTATCTCTTTATATTATTTCTTATAACTGCATGTGAAACTATAATTATCTTAAAAAATAAAGTGTAATTTTTTAAAGTATTCGAGTAGTGGCCTATCACAGTCTATCACCTCCCTGATACGAGACACAACATGGTCAATAAAACTACCTCTTCTTGTGGCCAAAGTGATTGGTACAGGGTGGACCTAAGCCCCCAAACCAGGCCGACCAATGCCTTTCCCTAGGAACTCTCATTTCAGAGTTGGAGGAGAAGAAATCTTGCCTCATGGGTCATAGAAGATGGAAAGAAGTAAATCTGAGGGCACATTACCAAATTTGAGCAGAGTTAAGGGACAGAGTTTTGATGCTTTTGAATCTCTGGGAGCCCTGTGGACAGCTCCAATCCTGGACTCCCCAGTTACTTTAGTTAATATATTCTGGTTTCTGGTTTGAGTGAATTCAGGTTGGATTTCTATCACTGCAACTAAAGAATGATTTCTAACAATTACATTTCCTTTCAGCTTCTCATTCATACCTGATCATCCTAATGAGCAGTAAAGATTGAAGCTTGTCGTGCATCATTTTTGACCCATTTGGATCCATTGAACACATTTTTACATTCTGATTTAAACCTGATTAGCTATCCAGGCACCTACATGAATGGGATAAAAGATAGATATGTTTTGATGAATAGAAGTCAGGAAAGGTTTGCAACATGGGGGGATGTCACATGAGGACATGAGGACATGAAGCAACCAGTGAGGAGAATGAGGACTATGGAGAGATGGATAGAAAAGAGTCCCCTAAGGGGGGGGAAGGGGGGAAGACTTAATACATGGCAGGCACTGTGCTGACTGCTTGAGGTGTGTCGTCTCTTTGAAACCCCACAATCACCTTGCAGCCTCAAATTTTCAAATAATTTATTAGCCCAAGGTGGGTTCAGGATTCAAACAGTCTGCTTGCTTCCCAAGCCAGCACCCTCTGCACTATAATATGTGCCTGTGTCCAGAATCTAGGATTGCCAGATTGGGAGAAGGTGCAGACCTAGGTCAGCTTCAGGCTCTTGACCTTCACTCAGGGTTGCCTTCCTCTTCTCTGGAACAGGAGAGAGCCCCCCAGGTGTCTTCTGCTGGGCTGCTGGAGCCTGGGGGGTTTGAAGACCTGATGGGAGAGGGAGGAAATATTTCTATGGAGATTGGATGCTAAAAATTAGGGGAGTGGTCAAGAAAGGCACCACTGTAATTACAGGTGAGGGTGGTCATCATCTTTTTCCTTGGTCCCCAGCAAAGTCAACTGACCTAGGGCTGGTTGGAACAGTGGAAAAGTAAAGCTGAATAGCATTTTCCTGAAGACTGATTGACTCCAGAAGTAAGGAATCTGGCTCCATATTATATAATCTAAAAATGCTCCCACCACCTACCCCCACCCCCACGCACAAGAGAAGGAAAGAAGGAAAAAACCTCCCAGAAATCACACTGTCAAGGCAAATGCAGCGAAATGGCTCATTGGTTACTGTGGCAACCGACTCTTCCCTGCTCCGGCTGCTTATCCCACGATCCCTCTGTCACCCTATTTTTAGATTGAAGACAACGAATGAAAACGGCTTTAAAATATTTTTTTTTCTTCTCTGTATGTTTGACATGCATAACCTTTTGAGAAAGACCCAGAAGCCGGAGCTTGGGTGTAGGGGCCAGTTCCCTAGTCCAGATATGAAGTGTCCCTCATTTCTCTGGGACCTGGACACTGAGTGAGGGCGGGTGCTGGGTTCTTTATGAATTAAGCAGTGATAGATAAGGAAGCAAAACCTGGATAAGGACTGTAGCTACACGTGCAAAGTAAGATAGAGAACTGAGGCCATTACAAATAAATAAAATCACACTTTAAGGGATAAGAGCGTAAGAGTGACTATGTAACTCACCTTACCTGCCTCAGCTTCATTTTCCTCATCTGTAAAATAAGTGGTCTTTCTAGAATTTTGATGAGCTCCAAGACTCTTTAAAGCTCTAAAATCTCTGATCACGTCATTTTAAATGTTGGTTTCACCAGCCTTGCAAAGGAGCCAAACTGTTAAGACTCTACTAGAGTTTTGTTGACAGCAACCCCAAATCATGTTTTTTCAGTTGTGTATTTGTGACATGTGCCATCTCTGTCTTTTATTCAGAAGGAAAGATTTCTTTTTTAACTTTCTCTGCTGATGAAGAAGAGAAAGGAAAAACTGCAAATGCATTTTTTTCTCCAACAAAACACTGAAAGAATGCAGCATTCACTCCAGAAGCTTTTGAGAGAAGAGTGGCTTCTGCATTTCAATGGCAAGTAAATCATCATCAACTAAAAAGCAAAGCAAGATGCTTGCTATGTGGCAGAAAATAGAGCAGGGCTGGAGGCAGGGAAAAGTGGGAGGATGTTCACTGGAAGAGGAGAAAAGAATCCAAACCACATGTAAGTCACGTGCGTTATTTAGCTGCTTCGGCACGGCAGTGGGAAGGGAGCACACGTGTCTAGACAGGTAAGGAGTTCACGGTGCCGAGTGGGAGAGCAGAGGGAGAGGTGCCTTCCCATGAGTCTGGGGTACATTTTGGGTCAGCTGAGGTCCCAGAGCAAGGGTTCTCAAAGCCCAGCATGCACGAGCATTACCAAAGAGCTTGTTAAAAATTCAAATTCTCATATACACCATTAGTTTGTAGTAATCTGGCCTTTATCACTCCTCACCTGGCTAATACCTGTTTTCTGTGTGGTTTCACCTTAGATGTCCCTTCCACAAGGGGGCCTTTCTGACCACCGACTCCTCCTCAGGCAGTTTAGACCTCCTCTCGCACCATCGCATCCAGTATGATTTTTATTGTACTTGCAACCTTTTGTTTAATATCTGTCTTCCACACTGCACTGGAAGGACTGAAAGCTCCCTGTCGGCAGGTGCCATGTCTGTCTTATTCATCCCTCTATTCCCAATAACTAACATAAGACCTAGCAAACAGCAGGCACTCAATAAGTGTTTGTTGAGTGAATGACACAATAAAGCATGGTCTATTGGTATGGGTTTAATTGTGTCCCCCCAAAAGATATGCTGAATTCCTAATGCCCAGTGCCTCAGGATGTGACTGTATTTGGAAACTGGATCATTGCAGATATAAATAGTTAAGATGGAATCATACTGGAGTAGGGTGGGCCCTTAATCCACTATGACTGTTGACCCTATAGGAGAGACACAGACACAGATACAGGGGGGAGAAGTCAGAGGCAGAGTGTGGCGTTATACAGCCCCATCGAATGCCAAGATTGTGAACCACCACCAGAAGCTAGGAGAAGGCAAAGGATTCCTCCCCTAGAGCCTTCAGAGAGCATGGCCCTGCTGACACCTTGACTTCAGTGTGTTAGGCAGGCAGCTCTGGAGTTCTTGACCCCAAGAGCTCCTATTTCTTTAAATATTCTATTATGTATGTCTAAAGAAACAAGGACTTTTTTAAAAAACATAACCACAATACCATTATCACACCTTTAAAAGTTAATAATTCCTTATCATCATCAAAGCCTTTTTAAATGTCACTAATGCCTTGATTGTCCTATAAAATTTTATAGTGTTTTATTTGTTTTAATTAGGATCCAAATAAGGTCCATAAGCTACATTTGCTTGGTGTCTCTAAGTCTTATTTCATCTTTGTCTTTCTCTTCTATATCTTTTTTCATTGCTACTTGTTTGAAGAAGAAAAAATAAAAAAGACAGGTCATCAATCCTACAGAATTTCTCACAGTTCAGGGTTTGTGGATTGCATTAACATCCATGTGTCCCCTGGAATCTCTGTACAGGAGCAGACAGATCTAGAGGCTTGACCAGACTCAGGCTTCGTTTTATTGCTAAGAATACTTCATTGATGGTATGTGTATGGCAATCTACATTTCAACAAAATCATATCTAACAAATATGCCTTTTTAAAATAAGTTATTTTTTATTACCAATTGAGAGCTGATAATTAGACACTTACATGGAGAGGAGAAAGCTTTGGAGCTGTGACTCAAATTCTAGCTTGCATCAGAACCAACTAGGAAAGCTTATTTAACCAGATTGCTGGGCTCCACCTCCAGAGTTTTTGATTCAGACAGGCTGAGCTAAGGCCGAATATTCGGTAATGACAAGCCCCCAGGTGAGGCTGATGCTGCTATTCTTACAACCAGATTTTGTGAACCTCTGCTCTAGAACACAGAGGTTTAGAGAGGGCTCCGGTATCTGAACACCTATGTGGAAATGCTGGTCCTACCACAGACCAGCTGCACAGTCTTGGGAAATGACTTAACCTTTCTAAGATTCAATTTCCTCATCTATAAAATTGGATTGATAATAATGCTCCCCACCTTAGATACAGTGGTTAAAAGGGTTAAATAAGATAAGGCAGGTAAACCTTAGCATTGAGTCTTGTACATAGTCAATATTCAATAAATTGTGGTGATAGTAGTAATAATTATTAGTATGAATATAATTATTCCTTTTCTGTTTTTATAGCCAGAGATCAGGACATAAGAAACTCCTGCATTGTAACAGGACTGAAGACCCTGACTGGGAGAACTGCAGGGGATAGAAGACTTTGCTCGTGGTGTGGCTACTATTTCAAGGTGGAAAATAGGAAGGATGATGAAGGAAGTTTCTGTTTCTATTTGGGATCAGAGATGTTCCTCCCAGAGGAGCAGTGAGAAAACAAGCCTTCCCACCATAAACTCTGGGATGGCTCGGTAACTTCTGACAACATCACAGATAAAGGGACTCCTTTCTCAACCATCTCTAGAACAGTTTTTGGTGTTTTTTTTTTTAAGATTTTATTTATTCATTCATTCATCCCCCCCTTGCTGCCTGTGCTCGCCGGGTCAGCCAACCACGCCGTGCGGGCAGGCCTGCCCCCAGCAGGAGGCCCCGGGAACCGAACCCGGGGCTTCCCATATGGTAAACGGGAGCCCCACTGATCGAGCCACAGCCGCCTCCCTCTAGAACAGTTTTAACATAGTGGGGGAAGTGCAGAAACCAAGACCAGCAGACAAAAAAATCAGATAAGCATTTTTATAACAAATAATTTAAAAATGAGAAGAGCAACAATGAATATTTTGAAGTTAGAATTAAGGATATTTGTTAGGACTTCCAGGAAGATGGCAGACTTGAAAGACATAGGACTCTCATCTCTCCCAGAAAAATAGCTAGAGGACAGGCAGAAATGGCATGGAAAAAAAAATCTTTTAGAGTTTAGAACACCAGGGGAAGGCTGGATGCCACACAGATGAGAGAGGGACAAAGGAAAAAAATCACAATGGCAAAACAGTGAGTTAAAAGTGGCAGCTGCTACTGCTGGCACCTTCCTCTACACTAAAGAAACTTTTCAATACTCAGGCCTCTGGGCTAGCGACTACAGACAAAGGGGGACTCAGGGATCCACCTCCCCAGGAAAGTGGGGACAGAGAGGGACACAGACTAAAGCTGACTCAGTTTTTGACCCAAAGATTTGGTCTGCTGTGTCCCAGGAGCCCTTCCAGGCTGGGTGGGGCCATGCCATTGTTTGCCCTGGGAGCCAGCTAGAGACTAAAGAGATCCAACCCTCTCAATCTTCTTCTCTACTAACCAGGACTGATTATTGAGGTCACAGAGGGGAGTGGAATTATGTCCTACCCAGGAAAAGAGAGGAGTCTGTCAGCAAAGGTTGGAGAACTATCTCTGAATAAGCATAAATTACAAGGCTCTTAACCTAAAGGCAGGAACCTGTATCACATGTATCCGGTCTGTGTTGCAGCAAACACACTCCCACCAGGCAATGAACTGAGTGGGCTACTAAAGAGTTCCGTCTGCTGGCAGGCCAAGGACGTGCACATGAGGAAATTATAAGTAAATAAGTAAGAGAGGCTTTTCCCCCCCGCCTTTATAACCTCCCTTCCCAAGGCCCTAGGAAGCAGGTGAGAAACACATTACTGGGTCAAGATCTCAGTTTTGATCAACTAACAGGGACAATCCTATCAATCCAGGTCGAGCCAAGAATCAAAGAACAGCAGTAACACACAGCCTCCTGCTACTAAATCCCTATGAAAGAGAGAAATTGACCTTCTGAGTAAACTCACCATCCTAATCAGATGCCTAGACATCAGGAAAAAATTATGAGCCATGCTAAGAAAATGGAAGATATGGCCCAAGAATAGGGATATATCAAAGCCTCAGAAGAGGTGCAGGATTTGAGACAGCTAATTAATGAGATGCACACTAATTTCCAAAATCAAATTAATGAGTTGAAAGACAATATGGCTAAAGAGATCAACAACATCAAGAAGATATTGAGCAAAAAAAAAGAATTTGAAAACCTGAATAGACAAGCAACAAAGCTCATGGGAATGAAAGACATGATAGGTGAGATCAAAAACACATTAGAGGGAAGTGGCTGTGGCTCAATCAGTGGGGCTCCCGTTTTACCATATGGAAGGCCCCGGGTTCGGTTCCCGGGGCCTCCTGGTGAAGGCAAGCCTGCCCGCATGGCGTGGTTAGCTGACCCAGCGAGCACAAGCAGCAAGGGGGGGGGGATAAATGAATAAATAAATAAAATCTTTTAAAAAAAAACACACATTAGAGGGGGAGCAGATGTGGCTCAAGTGGTTGAGCACTTGCTTCCCACATGGGATGTCCCGGTTTTGGTTCCCAGTGCCCCTTAAAAACAAAAAAACACAACAAACAAACAAATGAAAAAATTAACTCAGTGGAGCTGATGTAGCTCAGTGGTTAAGCGCTGGCTTCCCACATATGAGGTCCCAATTTCAATCCCCAGCCCCAGTAGATAAAAAGAAAAAAAGAAAACACATTAGAGACATACAACAGCAGACTCAAAATGACAGAAGAAAGAATAAGTCATACCAAAGACAGAACAGCTGAAATTGAAGAGAAAGAAGAACAGAGAGAAAAGAATGGTAAAAATTGAGCAGGGGCTCAGGGAGTTGAATGACAACATGAAATGCAACAGCATATGTGTCATGGGAGTTCCAGAAGGAGAAGAGAAGAGAAAAGGGGCAGAAAGAGTATTTGAGGAAAGAATTGCTGAAAATTTCCCAACTCCCAAAAAAGAACTTACACGTCCAAGAAGGGCAGCATACCCCAATCAGAATAAATCTGAATAAACCTGCTCCAAGACACATACTACTCAGAATGTCAAACATCAAAGATAAAGAGGAAATTCTGAAAGCAGCAAGAGAGAAACCAACCATCACATACAAGGGACGCCCAGTAAGACTTAGTGTGGATTTCTCTTCAGAAACCATGGAGTTGAGAAGACAGTACTATAATACAATTGGGAAACTGAAAGAGAAAAACTGCCAGCTGAGAATTCTTTATCCAGCAAAATTGTCCTTCAAATATGAAGGTGACTATAAAATATTCACAAACAAACAGAAACTAAGAGAGTTCATAAAAAAGAATTCACCTTTGCAGGAAATATTAAAGGAAGACTTAGACCCTGAAAGAAAAGGACAGAGGAGAGAGACTTGGAAGAGAATGTAGAAGAAAGAATAGCAGAAAAGATAACCAAAAAAATAAAAAGATGCACAAAAATATGATATCACATATGAAAACCAAAGAATAAAATGGTGGAAGTAAATAGTGCATTTACAGTAATATCATTGAATGTGAATGTGTTAAACGTCCCAATCAAAGATATAACCTTACAGAATGGATTAAAAAAACATGAGCCATCCATATGCTGCTTACAAGAGACTCACATTAGACCCAGGGATAGAAACTGGCTGAAAGTGAAAGGTTGAAAAAAGATAATCCAAGAAAATAGTAACCAAAAAAGAGCAGGGGTAGCTATACTAATATCAGACAAAACAGACTTTAAATGCAAAAAAGTTATGAGAAATATAGAAGGCCATTATATATTAATAAAAGGAACAATCCACCAGGAAGACATAAAAATCATAAATATCTATGCACCTAACCAGGGTGCCCCAAAATACATGAGACAAACTCTGGCAAAATTGAAGGGAGAAATAGACATCATTACAATAATCATTGGAGACTTTAACACTCACCTCAAGTCATTAGAACAACTAGAACAATTAGATAGAACATCAACAAGGAAACATAAAACTTGAACAATATGATAAACGAGTTAGACCTAACAAATACATACAGAACACTGCACCCAAACTCAGAAGGTTATACGTTCTTCTCAAGTGCCCATGGATATTTCTCCAGGATAGACCATGTGTTAGGGCACAAGGTAGCTTTCAATAAATGTAAAAAGATTGAAATTTTACAAAGTACCTTCTCAGATTACAATAGAATGAAACTAGAAATCAATAGAAAGAGGTAAATTTGCAAATGTGTGAAGGCTGAATAATACACTTCTAAATAATCAGTGGGTCAAAGAAGAAATTGCAAGTGAAATCAGTAAATATATTGAGACAAATGAAAATGAGAACACAACGTATCAAAACTTATGGGATACAGTGAAGGTAATCTTTAGTGGGAAGCTTATAACCCTAAATGCCTGTATTTAAAAAGAAGAAAGAGCTAAAGTCAAAGAACTAACTGAACAGCTGGAGAAACTAGAAAAAGAAAAGCAAACCAATCCCAAGGCAAACAGAAGGAAAGAAATAATAAATATAAATAAAGATTAGAGCAGAAATAAATGAAATTAAGAACAAAAAAAAGAGAAAATTTAAAAAACCAAAAGCTGGTTCTTTGAGAAGATCAATAAAATTGACACAACCCTAGCTAGACTAACAACGAAAAAAAAAAGAAAGGATACAAATAATACAATCAGAAAAGCAAGGGGGGAAGTTACGACTGACCCCACATAAATAAAAAAGGATCATAAGAGGATATTACAAGAAACTGTATGCTAACAAACTAGACAACTTAGATGAAATGGACAAATTCCTAGAAATGCACAAACAACCTACACTGACACTACAAGAAATACAAGAACTTAACAAATCAATCACATTCAAAGAGTTCTAATCTGTCATAAAAAATCTCCCAAAAAGAAAAGTCCAGGACTAGATGGCTTCACAGGTGAATTCTACCAAGCATTTTGAAAAGAATTAGCACAAATCTTATTTAAACTCTTCTAAAAAATTGAAGAGGAGGGAAAATTACCCAACACATTTTATGGGACCAACATCACCCTAATACCAAAGCTAGACAAAGACACTACAGGAAAAGAAAATTACAGACCAATCTCTCTAATGAACATAGATGCAAAATTCTCAACACAATACTTACAAATAGAACCCAACAGCATATCAAAAGACTTATACAGGCGGCCAAGATGACGTTGGTGTAGGAGGGCTCACACTTCAAGCTCCCAGAGCAAGGCGGATTGGGGACGGGGTCCTGCCCGGGGGTCTGTGCTGTGCACACGTGGAGTGAGAGGCTTGGGACATCTATCTGCGCGGATCGGCGGCGTGGACCGAACGGTGGAGATTCGTGAGTTTTGAGGCTGCCGGTGGAGGTTGGCACAGGCGGCTGAGCCCCGCGGTTAGGGAAAAAAATAAAAAATAAAACGGCCATTTTGAGCCGCGGGCGGGGCGAAAAAGTTTTATTTTCTGGGGAGCTGGCTGCCTGGCGCCCCTTGGACCTTGTGTGAACAGAGCAAAGGAGCTAATCAGCACCCGGTGAACCGGAGGGGGGATTTTGGTCGGGCAACGCAGCTGATTTCCCTAGCCACCCAGGGATAAGACCCGGGCCGCTGCGGAGCCAGGAGGAAGGGACACTTCCCAAAAAAGGGAGGGTTCAGTTGGAAGACAGGGAAGGGTATTTTATATTTTTAGACATTGATCTGGCTGCCTGCACCGCCCCATAGCTTTGGGGAGCAGATAAGCCGACCTGAAGCAGCATCAGGCTGAGAGCAGACGCGAATCTGCACTCAAACTGATTTACTGAGCAGCCCGGTGACGCTGGAGCTCGGCGCCAGAAGGGGCGGAATCCGCCGTCTTTAGCACTCCTCACTAACTAACATCAGAGCTTCAGCTAACCTGGGGAGTCCAGAAAGTGGGACGTGCTTGACTAATTTCCACGGGCCCAGCTAGGGTCCCTTCCGTAAGGGGGTTGGTCTAGAGGAGGAATTATTTTGGGTCCTGCATTTGGCTAAGAAAAAAAAAAAAAGTGAGGTCACCTCAACAAATGAAAAATAAATTCTTTTTAATTTAGTTTAATAGCTAAAAGCTGCTTCAGGATCTACATATAGAACCCTGTGGGGAAATTCATTGATAAACACAAGTAGGCAGGAAGGATCCACGTGGACCCTAGGGGAATCATTGACCCTCCTTAGCTCTGTTTGACTGCTTGCCTGTGTGGATCTTTGGTTTCTCTCTGTTACTTTCTGGTCTATTGCTATTATTCCCATTTTCCTCCCCCCTTCCTTTTTCCTTCTATTTTTTTTTTTTTTTTTAAATAGGTGCTGCCAGCTGGTCGCTTATTTGCTGGGCTTCTTATTCAGTAATTTCCCACTCGCTGTATATATTGATTCTGTATTACAAACTATCGCTTATCCTTCCTGCATGTTTCTGCCTTCTCTTTTCTGTTGTGGCTCTTAGAGACAACATTTTTTCATAGGCCCACAACTTAAGGGTGTCAATTTCTATCCCATCTATTTTGTTTTCTTCTTCTTCTTTTTTTTTTTTTTTTTATTAGTATTAACTTTTTCCTTTCAGACCTTTCTCTACTATTTCTCTCCCTCCTCATAATTCTAGCCTTCTAAATCACTATATATATATATATATATTTCTCCATTTGTTTTCCCAGTCCATTGTAGGAACTCCATATTTTTTCCTAGTACTCTACAATGCCTACACAAGTTAAATATTCATCTCATTAAGTCTCATTTTGCCCCTCTTCTAACTTTTATCAATATTTCTATTACCCTTCTGCCTTCCTTACATCTTTTGATTCCTCTGGCCCTAACCTTTTGCCTTCAAGGGAACATAGAAAGAAGCAAGGAAATAAAATAAGAAGAAAAACTGCCAAAGAGAAAACTTAACTCATACATAGAACCAACAGCTAAATAAAATTCTAGAGCATAGAGAAAAGCTAATCAACTGAACAAACCCATCAAGATAATATGATGACCAGAGGGCAACAGAAAAATACAAATGACTCTGAGAAACTGGAAAACATGGACCAGTCCAGTGCACAAAATAAAAACCAGGAAGCAATGCAGTACATCGAACAACTAATCAAAGCTATCCAAACAAATATCATGGACCAACTTAAAGAATGAAGGAAGAGATTAAGGATATAAAGAAGACACTGGGAGAACATACTGAAGAAATAGCTAACACACCTAAAAAGATAATGGATATGATGGCGAACAAAGACACAAGTCAAGAAATGAAAAAGATGCTGGACTCACATGGCAGCAGAATTGAACAGGCAGAGGAAAGAATTAGTGATATGGAAGACAATACAGTTGAAATCAAAGAGATTGTAGAAAAGATAGACAAAAAGATAGAAAAAATCCAGTATGGTCTCAGGGAATTAACTGATAATGCAAGATGCACAAACATACGCATTATGGGCATCCCAGAAGGAGAAGAGAAGGGAAAGGGAACAGAAGGAGTGTTGAAGGAAGTTATGGCTGAAAACTTCCCAACTCTATTGAGAGAGATGGATGTGGAGATCCAGGAAGCACAGCGCACCCCAAATAGTATAAATCCCAACAGGCCAACTCCAAGACATATACTTGTCAAATTGTCCAATGCTCAAGACAAAGAGAAAATACTCAAGGCAGCAAGAGAAAAGAGAACCATCACATACAAGGGAAGCACAATAAGATTAAGTGCTGATTTCTCAGCTGAAACCATGGAGGCAAGAAGACAGTGGTATGACATAGTCAAAACACTAAAAGAAAAAAACTTCCAGCCACGAATTCTCTA
>JAKSZT010053837.1:3758519-3837805 GCA_026826555.1 Tolypeutes matacus
GCACACCTCAGTAGGAGCTCATAGAACATCTAAGTGCCTATCACCCCACTCAGTGGGGTTCCTGAGAGCTCCGGAGACACCCTGGTCCTATATAAGGGGGGATAGCCCCAGAGACTGATGCCTTATCAGTGGGTTCTATTTTGGAATCTGTGCTCCTGAGAGTGACAGAATTAGACTCAAATAAGTCCTCCCTGCACATGGTTCACCAGTCCCTTCTATTCAAACCTATATGCGATGCTGGAGTTTTTAGGTATACTTCCAGAGACTGGAGCCTCCCGCCTACCTATGTGCCAGGTGTGCATGAAATCTAGGTGGAGCTGCAACTCCTACCCTACAGCTCAACGGACTCATCCAAGTCACCTGGTGAGGAGACAACGATGGGAAATGGCCATCCCAGGGAATGGAGAGGGCCTGCATCTGCAGCAGGATCATCCCACCCACCATATCCATGGGATATAAGCCCTCTCTCACTTGGAGTTGGAGTGGACATCACCATCCCAGTCGCCTCTGGATTGGGGGAAGAACTATGGACTAGAGTGGACTTGATGGTATTCTCTTGCTCACATATGGTGATTCTTGCAATGCAAGAAATTATAACAATGAGGTGGAGCCAGTGGCCACTTGACAGTTTTTGGGTAGGGAGGGCATGAGCAGTTGAAATACAGGGGCTTCTTTGGGAGTTGGAGGTTGTCCTGAGTACTGTTGTGGCAATGGATGTAGGCCATTTTGGATCAGCACATACCACTCAGAACTGAGTGGGAGAGAGTGTGGTCTTCAGTGTGAACTGTGGTCTGTGGTTGATGGCGGGGCTCTAGGTTGTGTAAGTTCATTGAGGTTGGTGGGCCACACTGTGGGAGATGTTTGTGTGGGATGTGGTGGGAGGTGTGGGAGGTGGGCAACATGGGAATCCCAGTGGGTTCCGTGTAATATTTTAGGTAATCTAAGCACCTCTTAAAATATATGTATATATATATATATATAAATAACATTTTTGTAAGCAAATACACATATATGCATATATATTTATATATCATTTTGCAAATGTTTGTATGTATTGTGAGAATTTTGATTTTTACCCATAATAAAAAAATAAATAAATAAAAAATAAAAAAATAAAAAAAAAAAGATCAATGTGGGGGGCGGATGTGGCTCAAATGGTTGGGCGTCTGTCTGCCATATGGAGGGACCTGGGTTCGATCCCCGGGACCTCCCGGTAAAATTTAAAAAAAAAAAAAAAAAAAAAAAGATCAATGTGCAAAAATCAGTAGCATTTCTGTACACCAACAATCAACAATTTGAGAAGGAAATCAAGAAAAAATCCCATTTACAATAGCAACTAAAAGAATCAAATACCTAGGAATAAATTTAAGTAAAGATGCAAATGACTTATGTGAAGAAAACAACACAACACTGTTAAAAGAAATCAAAGAAGACTTAAATAAATGGAAGAATAGTCCCTGTTCATGGATAGGAAAACTAAACATCATTAAGATGTCTAGCCTACCCAAATTGATCTACAGATTTCACACAATCCCAATAAAAATCACCACAGCATTTTTTACTAAATTGGAAAAACTAACTATGAAATTTATCTGGAAGGGCAAGAGGCCCCAGATAGCCAGACATATTGAAAAAGAAAAATGAAATCAGAGGGATCACACTACCTGACTTTAAAACATACTACAAAGCTACAATGGTCAAAACTGCATGGTATTGGCACAAGGATAGAAATACTGACCAATGGAACCAAATGAGAGTTCTGATTTACACCCTCACATATACAGTCAACTGATCTTCAACAAGGCCACCAAGTCCATTCAACTGGGAGAGAATGGCCTCTTCAACAAATGGTTCTTGGAAAACTGGATATCCATATCCAAAAGAATGAGAGAGGAACACCATCTCACACCGTATACAAAAATTAACTCAGGATAGATCAAAGAAAATAATGTAGAGAAGCATCTACAGGATCTGATACTAAGAAATGGTTTCATGAACTTCACACCCAAAGCACAAGCAGTGAAAGAAAAAATAGATAAATGGGACCTCCTCAAAATTAAAAACTGTTGCACCTCAAAGGAGTTTGTAAATAAAGTGAAAAGGCAGCCTGATCAATGGGAGAAAATATTTAGTAACCATAAATCTGATAGGGGCCTAATATCCTGCATATATAAAGAAATCGTACACCTCAAAAATAAAGACAAAAAAAAAACATTTTAAAAATGGGCAAGTGATTTGAATAGACACTTCTCCAAAGAAGAAATACAAATGGCTAAAAAGCACATGAAAAGATGCTCAACATCATTAACTTTAGGGAAATGCAAATCAAAACTACAATGAAATATCACCTTATACCTATTAGAGTGGTAGCTATTTAAAAAAACGTAGGACTACAAGTGTTGGAAAGGATGTGGAGGAATGGGAACCTTCATCCACTGCTGGCGGGAATGTAGAATGTTGCAGCCATTGTGGAGGACAGTTTGGCAGTTCCTCAGAAAATTAACTATAGATCTGCCATATGATCCAGCAATTCCACTGCTGGGTATATACCCAGAAGAACTGAAAGCAAAGACATGAACAGATATGTCCACACCAATGTTTATAGAGGCATTATTCACTATTGCCAAAAGTTGGAATCAACCCAAATGCCCTTCAACAGATGAATGGATAAACAAATTGTGGTATATACATATAATGGAATATTACTCAGCTGTAAGAAGAAATACAGTATTAACAAATGGAATAATATGGATGAATCTTAAGGACCTTATGTTGAGTGAAGCAAGCCAGACACTGAAGGACAAATATTACATGACCTCACTGATATGAATTAAGCAAATTGAGCAGACTCACAGAGCTAGAATCTGGAAGATAGGTTTACAGGAAATAGAAAGGCAGAAGAAGATTGTGAGCCAACACCCATATGGGCAAAATCTATGATATGGTGGAAGTGTATAGTTGTACTGTGGAGAGGCATGACAGTGGTGTAATGATACTGTTGGGATGGGTGGTGCTGGTTTGTAAGGGGGGTGGAGTGGGAAGGGTGGGTTGGACTGTTCCTGAAACTGGGGGGAGGTTTGGGGGAGAGAGCAGGTAAACACTGGGGATTGGTGGGTACATGGTTGAAACTATAATGTTGGAAATACTCTGTTGGCAATATGGCAAGTGAGGGTTGCTGGTTTGCGGTGTTGGATGTGGGGGACACTCGGAACAGGGCGCACCTGGGGCAGGCTTCTAGGGAGTGTGTGAGTGTTCATTTGGCCATAGTTTTATATCAGTGAGTGGAAACCCACATAATGAGTGGCAAAGTGGTGGACTCCCACCTGCCTTGCCAGTGGGCCCTACTTTGGAATTTATGCTCCTCAGGGTGACAGAGTTGGACTCAGTTGTGGTTTCCTTACACATGGCTCTTTTGTTCCTCTATTTGAACCTATAATTAGTACTAGAGTTGGTAGATACACGTCCAAGAGACTTAAATCTTTGGGCTGTCCATGTGGAAGCTGGGCCTCGGATTTCAACAGAGTTGTAGCACCTACTCTCCAGTTCATTAGTTTCACCCAGGACAACTAACAAAGTGGTGATGATGGACAACTACCATACCAAGGAACCAAGAGAGTCTACAACTGCAAGCAAGAGAGTCCTATCCATCAGCCCTAATGGATTGAAGCCCTGACTCAATTAGAGGTGGAGTGGGCATCACCATCCCAGAATCCTCAGGATTGGGGAATGAACTATGGACTCAAGTAGAATTACTGGTATTCTACTATAGACCTATTGTGATTCTACCAATGGAAGAAATTATATCATTGATGTGGAGGCAGTGGCCACTGGAGGTTCTAAGGACAGGGAGAGGGAAAAACAAATGTAATGTGGGGGCATTTTCAGGCTTGGGAATTGTCCTTAATGACATTGCAATGACAGATATAGGCCATTATATATCTTGTCATAACCTACAGAATTGAGTGGGAGAGAATATAAACTACAAGGCAAACTTTAATCCACACCTAGTGGCAATGCTCCAAAATGTGTTCAACAATTGCAATGAATATACCACACTAATGAAGGGTGTTGTTAATGTGGGAAAATGTGGGATATGTGAAGAGTGGGGCATATGGGAATCCCCTATATATTTTTTTTTCCCTATATTTTTTATGTAACATTTATGGAACCTAAGTATCTTAAAAAAAAAAAAAAATAGGTGTAATATGGCGGCATTTTCGGGACATTGGAATTGTCCTGAATGACATTACAGTGACGGATTACAGGCCATTATACATCTTGTCATAACATAAAAAATGTGTGGAAGAGAGTTTAAACTATAGTAAACTATAATCTACACTTAGTGGCAATGCTTCAATATGTGTTCATCAATTGTAACAAATGTACCACACAAATGAAGGAGGTTGTTAATGTGGGAAAGTGTGGGAGGGGGAGGGAGTGGGGCATATGGGAATCCCCTGTATTTTTTACATTACATTTATATAATCTAAGTATCTTTTAAAAAATAAAAATAATAAAAAAATTAAAAATTAAAAAAAAAATAAAGTGTCCTAAAGAAATAAGATCTGTGGTAAAGGTAACAATTTGTGGAATTATAAAAAATAAAAATAAAAACTATAATGAAATACTATTCTTATAAACAAAGGCAGATGTTAACAATGAGTTAAATTAATGTGAAATCACATGTTATAAAGATGTGTGTGGGTAATATTTTATAAAATATATTTTTTCAAAAAAAAAAAACTAATGTAAATACCCTCACACATATACACATACATGGTTTTTGTTTAAGTTAGGAGTTAATTTATGTGGAATTTTAGAATTGAGACTTGAAGAAGTTAAGATGATACCACTAACTGACAAAAGAGCAGGGACTAGAACCAATGTCTTTTGACTTCTGTTCAAAGTGATTTTCACTATGCCATGCTGATTCCCCATAATGAATTAAATTTCGTATATAAAAAAATTAAGGTCCAAGTGGATTAAGTAATTTATTCAAGATTCTACAACAAGCAAGTAGCTGAGTCTCTGCACTAACCTATTGAATGTGATTCTTTTCTTTATAATAAATTTTTCCTGCTCTCAAACTTCACTTACCTTGAGATAATTAGCTGAATGAAGATTGAAAGAAACCAGGGCTGTCCTTGAAGGGTAAATTGGGGTGCTTGCCTCAGGACTTTCAACTGAAGATGAGCTGTATATTGATGATTTGTACTTAGCACTATATTCATGTATTTACTCAACAAGTATTTTTTTTTCACACCTACTTAGGGCAGAGCATAATCTTTGGGCTGTAGGGAATACAAAATGCTGAGATTTAATAACCCAATTAGGAATGAGACAAATATGATGAAAAATTACAATAAAGTCAGTATATGTCAGCTTGTTAAATGAACAGAATCAAAAAAATGAAAGAATAAAGGAAATCTACTGCTTCCTAATAACATCATTTCCTACCCTCAGGCAAGGGAAGCTAGATCAAAAACCCCCTATTCTTGGGAGTTCAGGGGAAGACGGATCAGAGTAGGCAGGCAGGACTCAACTCTCCCAAAAGAACAGCAGAGAAAAGCCAAAAGTTGTCCAAGGGACTTGCTTTGGGGGTCAGCAGACCAGGACAGTGCTGCACAACCCCCCAGGAGTGTGAGGGACAGAGAGACAAAGAAACCAAAGCAACAAATGTGAGTTACTAAACCCCAGGCTGCCAGAAAGGACACCATACCCCACCCTCAAGATGTTAAGCCTGGATAAAATTACTGGCTCACTGCAGCCGACTAGGAGGTAAACAGACATCTTCCAACCTGGGAAGAGGGAGGGTGCATCGGAGATCAGAGAGTGGTTCCTCTTTGGTGAATTAAGCCAGCAGAGCCTGCTTTGAATCTCAGCTCAGTCCAGACCAGAAACACCAGCAAGCAGAGGATTAAAGAAACACCTCTGTGGAAAGGTTTGCCAGTGAGTGCCATCTGCTGGCCATTCAGGAAACTGCTAGGAGAAAATCTTTTAGGTCTCTCTTAACCTGAACCCTGTGGGTGAAAATCTGCCCTCCCCATGCCCGTTAGAGAGTCCCTGGCCCAATTTTGATAACTTAAGCTGGGCAATTTTAAAGACTCAGAATATGTTGAATCAAAAACAAAGAACAGCCATGGGGGGGGGGGGAATAAACACCACTAGGCAAGGGGGAGAAATTGACCATCTGAGTAAATTAACCAGCGAATGATGCCTAGACATCAGCAAAAATTACAAGCCATAGTAGGAAACAGGAAGAAATGGCCCAGCCAAAGGAACAAATCAAATATCCTGATGAGATATAGGATTTAAGACAATTAATCAATGATAATCACATGAATATTCTAAATCAATTCAAAGAATTGAAGGGAAAATATGTCTAAGGAGATAAAAGATAGTAAGAACACTTTGTGGGAAAAAAAAAAAGAAAGAAAGAAAGATTAAAAAAAAGAAAAAAGAAGACTTTGGGGGAAGCGGATGTGGCTCAACCCCTTGGGAACCAGCCTACCACATGGGAGATCCCGGGTTCAGGTCCCAATGCCTCCTAAAGGAAGATGAGCAGATGCTGCCTCCTGCCTCAATGTGCTTAGACACTGCCTCCCACAGCAATGAGCTAGACTCTGCCCCTGCTACCACAAAGCCAGCAGACACCACAGCCCAAAGGGAGCAGATATGACTCAGGCTGCTGGGCACTTGCCTATTACGTGGGAGGTCCTGGGTTCAGTTCCCAGTGCCTCCTGGAGAAGGTGAGCAAACAATGAGCAGACAGATGAGAAACCATATGGGAGAATAAGGTATAAATAAAAGTAAATTTAAAAAATAAATCTAAAAAAAAAAAAAAAAAAAAGACATTGGGTGCACATAAAGAACAATTTGAAAGCCTGCAAAGAAAAGTAACAGAGCTTATGGGAATGAAAGACACAATGGATAAGATTAAAAATACATTAGAGGCACATAAGAGCAGACTTGAATTGAAGACAGAATTAGTGATTTTGAAGACAGAACATCTGAACTGGAAAAGACAGGAGAACAGAAAGAGAAGAGAATGAAAAAAAATAGAACAAATTCTAAGGTAATTGAATAACAACATGAACCTCACAAACATATGTGTTATCAGTGTCCCAGAAGGAGAAGAGAATGGAAAAGGGGCAGAAAGAATATTTGAGGAAATAATAACTGAGAATTTCCCAACCCTTATGAAAGAGATAAATATCAATATACAAGAAGGACAGAACACCCCAGACAGAATAAATCTGAATAGACTTACTCTGAGACACCTATTATTAAGAATGACAAATATCAGAGATAAAGAGAGGATTCTGAAAGCAGCAAGAGAAAAGCCAAGCATCACATACAAGGAACCTCAATAAGATGAAGTGCCAACTTCTCATCAGAAACCATAGAGGCAAGAAGAAAGTGATATGATGTATTTAAGGTACAGAAAGAGAAAAATTGTCAGGCAAGAATTCTGTGCATGGGAAGATAGTCCTTAAAAAATGAGGATGAGTTTTAAGTCTTCACAGACTGACAAAAACTGAGAAAATATGTTACCAAAAGACCATTAAAAGAGATACAAAAGGGAATGCTACAACCAGAGAGGGAAAAACAAGGGCTTGGAGAAGAGTGTAAAAATGAAGACATTTAGGAAGGGTAAATTAAAGCGTGAAAGGACAGACAATAGTAAGAAATGACAACAGAAAGCCAAAGGATAAAATGGACAAAGTAAGTAATGCCTGTACAGTAATAACACTGAATGTTAATGGCATGAACTCCTCAATCAAAAGATACAGATAGAGTGTATTTTGAAAAGATGAGCCATTTTTATGCTGTCTACAATGGATTCACCTTAGATGTAAGGACACAACTAGGTTGAAAGTGAAAGGCTGGAGAAAGATATTCCACACAAATAGTAACCAAAAAGATCTGGAGTAGCAATACTAATTTCAGACAAAATAAATTTTAAATGCAAAACAACTATAAGGGATGAAGAAGGTCATTATATATTAAGAAAAGAGGAAATTCACCAAGAAAAAAAAAAACTATAATATTTATGTGCCTAACCTGGGTACCCCAAGATACATGAGACACACTCTGGCAAAACTGAAGGGAGAAGCAGACACCTCTACAATAATAGTTGAAAACTTCAATACACCACTCTCAATATTGGATAGAACATCTGAACAGAGATAAATAAAGAAACAGCTTGAATAATGTGATAAATTAACTAAACCCAAGAGACATTTATAAAGCATTATACCCTAAAACATCAGGATATACATTCTTTTCAAGTGCAAATGGATCCTTGCCCAGGATAGACCATATTTTGGGTCAGGAGACAGGTCTCAATAAATTTAAAAAGACTGAAATTAAAAATGCACTTTCACTAATCATAGCAGAATGAAACTGGACATAAATAATGGTGGGGGAAAAGGAAAATTCTTAAATATGTGGAGATTAAACAACACACTCTTAATCAGTGGGTCAGAGAAGAAATTGTATGAGAATTCAGTAAATATCTTGAGACAAATGAAAATGAGAACACAACATATGAAAACCTATGGGAGGGGAGGAGGTGTAGCTCAAGGGGTGAATACCTGCTTCCCATGAACGAGGTCCTGGTTTCAATTCCCGGTGCCTCCTAAAAAAAAAAAAAAAAAAAAAAAAAAAAAAAAAAAAAAAAAAAAAAAACAAAAAAAAAAAAAAAAAAAAAAAAAAAAAAAAAAAAAAAAAAAAAAAACACAACTATGGGATACCACAAAGACAGTACTGAGGGAACTTTATAGCCTTCAATGCTTACATTAAAAAAGAAAGAGCTAAAATTGAAGATCTAACTGCACACCAGGAGGAACTAGAAAAAGAACAGAAACTCATCCCAAACCAAGCCAAAGGAAAGAAATAATAAAGATCAGAGCAGAAATAAATGAAATTGAAAACAAAAAAACAATAGAGAGAATCAACAAAACCAAAATTTGGTTCTAAGAGAAGATCAACAAAATCGACAACCCCTTAGGTTGATCAACAAAGAAGAAAAAGAGAAGATGCAAATAAATAAAATCAGAAATGGGAGGGGGGACATTACCACTGACCCCTCAGAAATAAGAGAGATCATAAGAGGATACTATGAACAACTGTACACCAAAAAAAACTAGACAATGTAGACGAGATGGACAAATTCCTAGAAAAACACAAACAACCTGTAATGACCCTAGAAGAATCAGAAGACCTCAACAAACTGATCACAAGTAAAGAGATTGAAACAGTCACCAAAAATGTTTCAAAGATGAAAAGCCTGAGAAGGTGAGGGAGATGGAGAACGAATGCTACTGTATGTAGGGTAGAGAATCCAGGTATTCCCTAGGGTAGTATGGGATGGAGGCAGAGAATGCGGATAGGAGGCCCTGACTTGCATGCTATTGCTGGCTGGGGGTTGGTTGACAGGAGGGGATCTCAGGTTGAGTTAGGAAACATCACACACCAAAGGTAAGATGAAACCACCTGGATGGCTTCACAGGTGAATTCTACCACTCATTCAGAGATGATCTAATACCAATCTTCCTCAAGCTCTTCCAAAAAAATTGAACAGGAAAGAACACTACCAAACTCATTCTATGAAATCAACATCACCCTAATAACAAAACCAGATAAAGATACTAGGAAAAAAGAAAATTACAGACCAATATTTCTAATGAACAGAGATGCAAAAATCCTCAATAAAATACGTTCAAATTGAATCCAAAACTACATTAAAAGAATTATACACCCCAATCAATGGGTTTCATCCCAGGGTGGTTCAACACAAGAAAATCAATTAATGTAATAAACCACATTAATAAATTGAAGAAGAAAAATCACATGATCCTCTCAGTTGATGCAGAAAAGGCATTTGACAAAATATAGCATCCTTTCTTGATTAATAACCCCTCCAAATGATAGGAATAGAAGGAAGGATTCTCAACATGGTAAAGAGCATATATGAAAAACCTACAGTGAGCATTTTAATCAATGATGAAAGACTGAAAGCTTTCCCTCTGAGGTCAGGAACAAGACAAGGATGCCCACTGTCACCAATGTTATTCAGTACTGTGCTAGAGGTTCAAGCTAGAGCAATTAAGCTAGATAAAGAAATAAAAGGTACCCAAATAGGAAAGGAAGAAGTAAGACTTTCTCTACTCGCCGATGATATGATCTCACATCTAGAAAAATCCACAACAAAGCCACTAGGACTAATAGATGAGTTCAGCAAAGTGGCAGGATACAAGATTAATATGCAAAAATCAGTAGCGTTCCTATACACTACTAATGAGCAATCTAAGGAGGAAATCAGAAAAAAAAAAAAAAATCCATTTATAATAGTGACCAAAAAAATCAAATATTTAGGAATAAACATAACCAAGGACATAAAGGACCTATATTCAGAAAACTATAAAACATTGCTAAAAGGAACCTAAGAAGACAAATAAATGCAAGGACATTCTATGTTTGGGGACTGGAAGACTAAATATCGCTAAGATGTCAATTCTACCCAAATTGATTTACAAATTCAGCACAATCCCAATACAAATCCCAACAGCCTTTTCTGCAGAAATGGAAAAGCCAATTATCAAATTTATTTGGAAGGGTTAGGGTCCCGAATAAGCAAAATTGTCTTTAAAAAAAGAATGAAGTTGGAAGTTGTCACTTCTTGGCTTTAAAGCATATTACTTAGCTACAGTGGTTTAAAAAAAAAAAAAAAAAAAAAACAGCATGGTACTGGCATAAAGATAGACAGACTGACCAATGGAACCAAATTGAGAATTCAGAAATAGACTGCTACATTTGTGGTCATATGATTTTTGACAAGAAGGACAAGCCTTCCCAGCTGGGCCAGAATAGTCTATTCAACAAATGGTGCTGGGAGAACTAGATCCAAAAGAATGAAAGAAGACCCCTATCTCACACCTTATATAAAAATTAACTCAATATGGATCAAGAACCTAAATATAAAAGCTACAACCATAAAACTCCTAGAAGAAAATGTAAGAAAATATCTTTAAGATCATTTGGTAGGCAGTAGTTTCTTAGACCTTACACCAAAGCACAAGCAGCAAAAGAAAAAATAGATAAATGGGACCTCCTCAAAATTAAACACTTTTGCTCTCAAAGTACTTTATTAAAAGGGTGAAAAGGTAGCTGACTCAACGGGAGAAAATATTTGGAAACCACATATCTGATAAGGGTTTAATATCCATGATATATGAAGAGATACCACAACTCAACAATAAAAAGACAAACTATCCAATTAAAAAATGGGCAAAAGATTTGAACAGACATTTGTCCAAAGAAGAAATACAAATGGCGAAAAAACACATGAAAAAATGTTCAGCATCACTAGCAATTAGGGAAATGAAATCAAACCTACAATGAGATATTATTTCATACCTATTAGAATGCCCATTATTAAAAAGTCAGAAAAATACAAGTTTTGGAGAGACAGGAACATTTATCCACTGTTGGTGGGAATGCAGAATGGTTCTTCTTCATGGTTCTTCATGGCAGTTCCTAAGGAAGTTGAATATAGACTTGCCATGTGACCCGGCAATACCACTACTAGGTATATACCTGGATGAACTGAGAACAGTGACACGAACAGACATCTGCACATAGCGGCATTATTCACAATTGCCAAAAGATGGAAACTCAGGTGTCCATCAAGTGATGAATGGATAAACAAATTGTTGTTTATACACACAGAGGAATATTATGCATCTGTAAGAAGAAATGAAGTCGTGAAGCATGTAACAACATGGATGAACCTGGAGGATATTATATTGAGTGAAGAAAGCCAGACACAAAAGAACAATATATGATTGTTCTATTATGGACTAAATATATTGATAAATTCATGGAGTTAATAAATAGAATATAGGTCATTAGAAAATAGAATGATGCTCTTTCATGATTTGTGAACAAATGTTTCACAACAATGCAGGGTATTTGTTGGGAGGGTGATGTGTAGGAGCCCTGTATGATGTTATGCATATTTCTTTTCTAAGATCACAATGTTTACTGAACACTTATAGTTTATGTATGTTCATGTATGAATGATATACTTCAATAAATTGTTTTTTTTTAAAAAAAGAAAATAGAATGAAGATAGAAAATGAAAATCTGAGAGTTAAGCTGTGCAGAATTGGTAAAACAGTTATTTGTAAATCTTTGGGAATAAATAGAAATGATGAAAGCACATCATAGTGTTTGTAACTAGCAATGCTATTACATGGGTATGACAGTGGTTGAAAGGCAAAGTCTAAGGACATGTATAGTACTAGAAGGAAAGCTAAAAAATGTAGCATGGAATTGTATAACGGTGAAACCTCATGTGAAATATGGATATGGATAATAGTGCATATAAAAGACTGTTTTTATAGGATATAAATACAAGTAAACTAGAAAAACAGAAACAGAATAGCAGCTATGTATGGCAGGGGAAGAACAGAGAGATTGAGAGGTGATGAGTGTTTTCTGTTTATTTTAATTGGAATAATGAAAATGCTCTAATAATGATTGAAGTGATGAATGCATAAATATGTGATTATACCAAATACCATTGATTATATACTTTGGATGGATTTATGCTTTATTAACATGTATCAATAAAATTGATGTGGTTTTAAAATAAATAAATACAGAAGAAAAAAAGAGAGAAACTTGGTCTTATTTCCTAAAAGCCACCTTCCAGCGTGGGGCTATGCCACCAACTGTCCTTGCAAATCCTCCAGACCTGGAGAAACAGGGCTTTCCCCTGCACTGTTTTGGATGTGGCTTGGTTTCCAGGCTGGAGAATTTGAACTTTATTTCTGTAATTGTTGAAGGTTTTTTTGCTGAGGTCCCTTCCAGGATGAAAACTCGGGTATCAGAAGCCAAGCCAAGGGCTGATTGGCAACACCCACAGGTTCGTACCAGGCCAGGTGGGCAGGAGGCCACACTGACAGGCATGGGCCACATGCCCTCTGGAACCAGAGGCTGGAGACTGGAAGGTGTTGAAGGACAGCTGAACGCTTTTTCATACCTGGCTTAAAGCTTGGGGATGAGAAGGGGAGACAGATGTGGGCATTTTAGGAAGATCAGTCTCACCCTGGGTTCTCATTATGTTTAGCTACCTGCCTCTCTTGTCACAAAGTCACAAAAAAGATATCAGGAACTAGGTATTACCCTGTCAGAGAATATGTTTATTTTCAAAGAGGACTGTGAGAAGAAGTCTAGCAAAAATAAATAGGGCAAATTCCAAGCATCCATGGGAAAAATATGCCAGCTATGCAGGTTCTCAAGTCAGTAGATAAGCAAGAGAACCTCTCTACCCGTAGAGGCCCACGGGCACTAGGACTTAGCATGTTGCAAAGTACACTACTTTTTTCTCCTTAGTAGCTGTCCTTCCTTCTCTGTTCTGTGATTCAGGCCATCTACCCATTTAGACCTGCCAATGAAAAAACCACAGCAGACACTGTTAAACAGGTAAGGATGGCTGTATTCAAGGGCTGCTTGCAGCCAGGAAAAGACTCGAAATCCGCCTCATTCAGATAAGGGCTCGCAGGGCTTCCAAGGGCTGGGGTGGGCTCGTGGAAAAGTACTGAAGACTTGACAGAGGGCTGATGACTGGGTGATGATCAAACTCATGACTTACTGAGTTTGCAATCAGGGCCGTTTGGTTTGGAATGATTTCTTTTGCTATGGTTAGACCACCTGGAGCGTGGAAGGACCTGGAGGGAGGAAAAGAGAAATAAGGAACTACCTAATTAGGTGCGCCTTAGGACGGTGTAAGGGCTAGTGTGAGAGGGAGGTCAGGGGCCTGGGGTCAGGGGGAAGCCTCTCTAAAGCACAGCCTAGCTGAGGCAAAGTGAAGGCCGTCCGTCAGAGTCAGGCTCAAGGCCAAGGAGCCATCCTAGACTCTCTTCCCTTCACCTTCTCTCCCCCAAACCCCCAGCCCGATTAGGAACTCTGTACTGTCAGTTCTACTTCCTGAGTACCTCTCCAAACTGTGGCCTCCTCTTCATATTCATCATGACAGTTTGGTTCAAACAAACTTTCATTATCTATGACCAAATCAGTGTTCCCCAAAGCATGTTCTACTCTTCCTGCTTTAGACACTGAAACAACTGCTAAGAAAAGACAATAAAGGAACTGTCCCAATCCATAAGGAACTTATTTCCTGAGCAACTCCTAAGGACCTGTCTGCAAACACCAGTATCATGTATCAAAATACAAATGCCCTGAAGAGAGACTATGTTTTCACAGGCTCTGTCCTTTGCCTTTCCCTGAGTTTCTCACACTAGCCTAATCCCAAAGCCAGATGTTCCCAGGTAGAGCTGTACCATGAAACAACTGGCCTGTCGGATCAGGCATGGGTCCCAATTCTTTCATATGTTCTTCTGGAAGTATGGCCAACTTGTCACACCCCAGACATTGTCCCGGATGTCTTCAAAAGGGACAAGAGTTGCTGCTTCAGTCACCTGAAGTTCCACAGGCCTCACTGCAGTGGAGAGTGGTAGGAAGAACACTGGGTTGGGAGTCAGGGGAAAAGGGGGGAGGTTGAAGTACTCACTCTGCCCTTTATTCGCTGTGGGACTGTGGCCAAGTTACTCAACCTCTAAGTTTGTTTCCCCATCTGCAAAATGAACTAAGACCTGCCTCACATAGTTGTAGTCAGGATTAAAAGGGATATCATGGGAAAGAGATTAGAAGGGGCCCAATAAACTTTTACTATCTGAATTTCCCCCTCCTTTCCAATTTTAGAATGAGGCAGGTGACTTGGGGGGGGGGGTGCAGTGAGGTATGCTACCTTGTTTGTTTAAATAAAGAAAAAAACTTAATTTCAAAGCTTCCTTATGGCAGTACTGTGACAGAAATAAAACCAGGCAATTGTTGCTATGCAACCTCAGTAGTTTGCTGAGGGATAGATATATCTTTGCTGTTACTTATCTTTAGTTGAATTTTGAGCAACATTTTTCTGACTACCCAGTGTTATCCTGTTCTTATTAGGTAGAGGGAAACTATTGGGGTGAGAGATGAGGCGAAAAGCCCTGTCTTGATACTCACTAGATAACAGGCTGGTCCACAACCACCTCAGGACTATACATTTATGTCTTTTCAGTTGTTCTTTTCCCTTAATCTGTTCTTGCTCCCATTTACTTCACTTTAATAAAGAAGAAACTGTTTCTTTTAGCCTTTTTCTTGACAGTTTGGCTTGTGTGTTATTCTTTCCCTCTCTTGAAGTAATAAATATTAGGATTTATCTAAAAATTTTATTCCTATCTAGTCCATCCACTAACTCTCTCCTTTTCACTTAATAAACTGTAGATTTTTGTAACTGACATATCAAGATGAATATAATGCCTTTTGTGAAATATTTAAGTTTTTGCTTTTGATCTACCCTTGTCCTCAACCTGTATGCTGGTGTCAAGCCTCATACCTTATATTTTCTTTCAAAAAACCCATTCCTAAAACAATCTGCAGTGAAACTCCAAAATGTGTCTTGCCCCAGTTCCTTGCTCCCATCACTGATGTCTCCCCTTTGTCCATTTCCTCTCTTCAATCCAGAGTCCTCACTGATTCTGCCATTTCCATTCCTCTTTGCTGGTCCCTCTGCTCTCATTCGAGTATACGCTTGAATTCACTCGACCTTTCTGCAGTTTCCCATTCTGATCTCACTGGCAGTAACTTGTTGAAATTCTGGGTAAGTGCAGAAAGAAGAGTACACAGGAATTCTACGGAGGGAGGGTTATTCTAAAGGTTTGTGTGACAAGGTATGAGTGTTCAGGTCGTCGTGGTGGGGACAGTGGAATAAGCATTCTGAAAACGGTGTGTTTTGAGCTGGGAGGACTTCCTCTGTGCTGGGGAGAAGTCATTAAACAACAATTTGATACTTTAGTTTTGAAGGGAATTCCAGGGCTTTCCTGCTGATACTGTCCTACCCTTCCACCCCTCTTTTCCTGCCCAATGCTTCTACAGATGTCTGTCTTCCCAGCCGAAATATATTTGCTTGGATCAGCTCACTCGGCTTGCCAAGGCTCAGCTATGTAGAAGATAAACTGCCAGAACTAAAGGGACCTCTGAGAATATCTGAGAATATAGCATAGACTAGGGGAGATTGACTGAAGTCACGTAGCTTGTCAGTGTTAGGGAGAGAGAGGGATCCATGGCCCAGGCCCCGGCTCTAGGGCTAACGGACTAAAGGACTACGAGAGAAGCCTGGACGGCGGGCTTTTCAAACAAGGCTTTGTGTTATTGTCTAATTCATGTCTAATGGCTGGAGGATTGTGAAATCTTTGTGGCCTTAGAGAGAGAAGATGGAAGACCCAGAGTAATAACGGGCATAGTTTCAGGGGCTGTTGGGAGTTTTCATGTTTTTTGTTTTTTGTTTTTCCAAGCAGTTAAAGGCTTCTTTTATTGACTGATTGGTCTACATAATTGTGCTTTTGTTGTTGTTGCGGGTTTAAAATCAGACAGTACAATTTCGCAAAGAGCCATTGAGCACATGCTGTTCTCAGACGTGGCATTGGGCGGGGTACAGAGATACAGAGAAAATAAGATTGGGATCCAGGTCTCAAAAAGCTGGTGGACTGGGGAGTGGATGTAGCTCAGCTGTTGAGCACCTGCTTCCCATGTACCAGGCCCAGGGTTCAATCCCTGGCACCTCCTAAAAAAACAAACAAACAAACAAAAAAAAACCTGGTGGACTAATGGCAAAATACAATCTCAAAGAGAAGGCAGGAGCATGTGGAAAATGCCTTTTTTCCCCACAAAGAGTGTTTACTCCTCCCTGCGAGGAAGAAGAGGTCACAGAGGAGGTAGCTTTTGAGCCAGATCCTGAAGAATAAATAGGAAAGTGACCAAGCAGCAGGCAGAAAGGAGGCAGAAGGGCCCTCCACGTCACGTCGCTGAGGCAGCTCAGCAAACAAAGAGGCCAGGCCGTAAGGAGCAGACCTGCTGTGGTTCCCGGGGAGAAGCACTGCGGCTTGCAGGGCATGTGGGCAAGGGAGGCCGGAGATCAGGCTGGAAGGACAGGCTGGGGCTGGCGCACAGAGGTCCTTGTGTACCATGAGAGAGGCCTGATTAGCAAATTCACTTTCGTATTTATAGTCCATCTGGTTTGGACAAAGATTTGCAGCTTTGGCATTTGGACTTTATCCTGTGAGCCGTGGGGAGTAAAAAGGTTTTAATAATAGGAGTGTCGTGACTGGATTTATGTGTTGGAAAGGTTTTCAGATTTTCAAAATTGACCCTTCAAATGCTAGGTGAAATGAGCCAGTGTTGCATCTTTCCTCGGGTGAAAGGACTGAAAAAGCTACATTTACCAAGTGGGGAATGTTTCAAGGAGACTTAGCTTGTTATGGCTGTTGAATTCTAAATAACAATGGTTATGGTTAGGATAAGAGCTAAGGATGAAGAGCACATCATCTTTTACTCTGCAGGAGCCCTTTGAGGCTCTGCATCAGCGTCTAATGCCATTAAGCCTTACAAAGTCTTATTTATAATACACAAAATGACCCCCTACCTAGACAGCCAGATAATAGCAATCACTAACATTTGTATAACTCTCTGTAGTCACAAAAGACTTTTATTCCATTTTCTTCTTATTCCCACAAGGACTAGATAGATCAGCATCCTTTTTTTTTTTTGTCTTCCTGTTATAGGTGAGGAAACTGAGGATCAGAAAGCAGAATTGACTTGCCGAAGGTAACAGCCAGTTGGGGACAGAGTTGGGAATTGAACCCATACCCCCAGACTCTACTTTGGGATACTCTTTCCACTGCGTCCTGCCAGGAATTAGAAGGTGGCTCGCTCGGATCACCTCCGTGGAGACACCGAATGCTGCCAGTGGCTCCTGATGATCTTGGGTATGTCCTCACCCACCCAATAGGAACAATAACACCTACTCACTGATGGTCAGGATCGCATAAGGATATGATGCCACTTTGCAAACTAGAGAGCACCAGACCAGTGTAACGCTCATATAATACCTAAAAGCCTAGAAACCATCCACATATTAACGTTAATGACAAACTATCTTCACCTGGAATCTGTCACTGCCACTGGTTGAAGGAAAAACAGAAATAGGTCATACTTCTAATGTGTTCTTCATCTAGACTGCAAAAAAAATGAGGGCACACTTTTGCAGCTGGTCATAACGACACATAAAAAAAATGCATATTTAAAATAATCAGTTTTAAATTAGCAAATTAATGGACAAAGTTGCTTAGCCTCTCAGGACCTGAAAGGCCTGAGCTGTAAAATGATGGATTGGGGCCCAGTGAAATCTAAGGGCTCTTCCTGTTCTAACACTGAATTATCCTCTGCGTAAATGCAACAGGTTCATATGAGAATCTGAGTAAAATCTTTTTGAGCCTCCTGAGGTTAGTACTAGAAACACGAAAATTTAGAGCCCACTTCTTGTGAGCCTCTCTTGACCCTCAGGGCAAGAAAGCCTGAACTGATTCACCAACAAGCTATAAGAGGAGGGCCAGAGATGAGAAGGTGAGCCCTTGGATAGGCACTATCCTGAAGAGAAGGCTTCCTTCTGCTTCCCCTGGAGAGCAGCAAGAAGGGAAGATGATTAGTGCTTGCTCCACATGGACACCTAAGCAGTCTAAGGCCACTGGGCTTACTGACCTGCCCCCTGGAGCAGGGGAAAGAGCACCAAGGAGCAGGACACAGGGGGGTAGCTAGGAGGGGAGGGACAAAGATGGTCCCCTTGGGTTCCTGTTTCCTAACTCATGCAGAAGATGGATCCCACTACTGGCCACAGACCCTCAGTCAGGGCCAGGGAGGTCAGATGGTACCTAGCCTTAAGCAGAACTACCCAGGGGGCAGCTTGGATGGAGCCTTGTCAGCAGAGCCTAAAGGAATCATCAGTGCTCCCACTAATTCTAGCACTCAACCAGAACAGTGAGAAGAACCAGAAGAAAGTTAAGAAGATACCGCCATCTGTTGTCCCTCTCTCTTGTCCCTGAAAATCGAGGGAGGAAAGGAGGAGGAGGAAGGAGGGATATGAGAGAGAGCAGGTGATGTCAGACACCCCCTCACTTTAGATCCCTGGATCCATTCATCTAACTTGAACTAGGGGGAGGAGTTTTAAAGTATATATCAGGTAGATGTTTTAAATGAAAAGGACCAGGGCTCACAAACTGGACCAAGACTGTTCTGAATAACCCAAGTGGCTGAAGTATAAGGAACCAGACTGAAACATCCTTGGGGAACTAGCTTAAACAATGAGAATTCATTGCCTCAGTTTTATGGCTAAAAGATGTCCAAAATCAAGCTATCAGTAAGGCTTGCTTTCTCCCCAAAGACTGGAGCGCTTTGGTGCTAGCTGTCAGCAATCCTTGCCGCTCCTTGGCTTGTATGTCTACCTCTCTTTTCAGCTTCTGTACCTCTAGGTTCTCTCTATAAGGCCTCCAATAACCTGGATGAAGACCCACCCTGATTCAGCTAGCCACAGTGTCACTGAAAATGTCTTCAGAAGGTCCTGTTTCTAATGGGTTCACACCACAGGAATACAGATTAAGATTAAGAACATGTCTAAACTGGGGAACATAATTCAATCTACCAAAAGTACTCTTGAAACCTGCCACCTTTCTGTCATGGGGTGAAGAACTCCCAGCAGCCCATGGAGAGGCCCCTCCACCTACAGTTGGCTTTAGCTCCCAGCCTACAGCCAAGAAAAACTTGCCGGTCATGTGAATAAGCCATTATGAAAGTGGATCCACCAGCCCTGAGTGGATCCATCAGCTGAGATTAAGCCATGTCTGCCAAGCTCTACTTAAGTTGCAGATTCATAAGCAAAATAAATTGTTATTGTCTTAAGCCATTAAGTTTTGGGCAGCTTGTTACACAATAGCTTGCTGGAAAAAAATATATTTATTGTTTCCATTGCTTCAAATGCCCTTTTGCTTGACCACTTGAAAAACTCCTCTTCAGTCTTCAAAACCCAGATTGGTAACACCTCTTTTGGACTATCTCTGATAGTCCCTACCTCTCCAATAAACGTAATCTCTTTCCTTCTGTGTAGTTTGTGTATCTTAAATGTCTCTCTAAGGTTAACACTAATCACATTGTATTCCATGTCTAGTAATAGCAGGAAGTCAGTAAATGTTTTCCAACTGAATTGAATTGATGAACAAAAATCTGCAGCTGCTGGGGTACTTACCAGTTCCGCTGACGTTGGATGGCCCTACCACTACCGCTGCCATCAATTCTGTTGCTCCATCCAAAAATTCCTGCACTGACCTCATGGTTCTTCTCACTAAACTAAACCCCATGCCCACTCCATCCAACCAAAGCTGTTTTGAGAGGGGGAAATATTATTTTCCCACAATTATTACATCTCTGTTAGAGGGGTCCCTTTTCTCTCTATCTCCTTCAGGTTTCTCTCTCATAGCTTTTTTTTTGGGGGGGGGGGAGGAGGGTACCAGGTGCCAGGGATTGAACCTGGGACCTCATATGTGGGAAGCCAGCACTCAACCACTGAGCCACATCAGCTCCCCTGAGTTGGTTCTTTCATTTGTTTTGCTTGTTGTTTGTTTTCATTTTTTCTAGGAGGCACTGGGAACCAAACCTGGGACCTCCCATGTGTGAGGTAGTAGCTCAACTGCTTGAGCCACAGCCACTCCCCTTATAGCATTTTTTAATAAGTTCCCCTGAGGCTAAACTCTACAAAGTCAGATGGTACCACATTACTTCCAAGAGCCCAAATGTTATTTCCAAAATCATCTTTATCATCCACCCCACCCCCACCAACTGATACAACAGACCCTGATGGCAAATAGGGTTCCTAGAGGTCAGTGTGGAATACCAAAATTCCCTGACTGAATAAAGTGATCAGTTCCATCACCTCCAATCTGGAGCCCTCACTTTGATGTATTTATAGAATAGTTTCATTATTTTATATTTGTGATCTTTGTAGTGTTGTATACCTGGGATATCGCAGTGTGCAGAGGGCACAAAGTCACTTCCAAGACTTGATAAAACTACTCAAATAGTACAGTCCCATTACTAAACCTAACTCTCATGGGAGCCCAAGGCTCAATTATTTTCCTTCCACGTAGCCACAATAACTGTCTAGCAGAGATTTACTCAAATTAGCATCTCTCCTTCAGGGGAAGGGCTGGGTCTCAACATTTTCATATGTTTCTCTTTTATTAACCATTGCCCCTCTCAGGACAGGCATTTTCTATATTTATTGGGGCTGTTTAGACACATGTTGCACAACTTAACTGTTTGAGCATTTGTAGTCCAAGTGATTACTGTTGCCATTTATATGGTGGCAGTGTGGCAAAACAGGAAGAACATTCAATGTGCAGGCCAAAGACCCAAGTTCATGTCCTTGCTTTCTCTCTAAATACCCTGTGACCTTAAGCAAGTCATTTCATCTTTTTATGTCTCCATGTTCTCATGTGCAAATAAGGAAATCCAAACATATCATCTCTTGGGACCCTTTCAGAAATAACATTTGATGCTTCCATGCTTTACTTAAAGGACATTTTATTAATAAACATGCATTCTCTGTGTACTTCTATGAAAAAAATCTCAAACCACCTTATGATCATCACATAGAAGGATATGGCTGGAAGCTATGCTTAATAAAATTCTTGATTTTTTAGCTACTCAGAGAAATATTTTGTATAATCATACAGAATAGCATTGTCAACAATTCATGAAGATTTTAGGGGCAGAACAGAAAGTGAGTGCATTCCTTCTGCTGAGGTTGAGATGAAAGCTCTGAACCCTATCAAAGACAACAGAAGAAATGCAATTCTCCCCTCAATCCCAGCAGAGAATTTGCTCTGTATCTTCCTAGACATAGAGGAAAGGAGACACTCACCTGCATCCTGCTCCCATTCCCAGCCATTATCCCTTGTGCTCTGATTCAGCAAGGCCTATCCCCAGCCAGAGCGCCCAACCACCTCAGTAATGAATACAAGTGAAAGGCATCTACAAACTACTCTAGAGAGTCATGCTCAAGAATGCTAATACAGTAACAATTACCACTATCACTGTCATCACTTTAGATGTTCCATTTGAGACACTAGATATGGAGTCAACTAGGTACAGTTGGTATTAGATAATGTAAAAGGCTGGAGTCTCTAAGGAATGGTAGACCATGCCAGGTAACACTGAGCTCTGCTTCCACCAACCCACCAATCCAGCCATACATCAGATTTTTAAAACCACTCCTGGGAAAGAACAGGAGCTGTTGGTTATGTATTCATCCAACATAGCTCTTGGCTCCAACAATTGTCTATACCTTCAGAGACCTCTAAGCTTCCTCTTCCCTCTTCATCTACATTATCAAAAAAAGGGGGGGGGGGCGCCAACTGTCAGAAGGAGTGATCTTTTTAGCATTTCTCCAATCAAAACTAGCCTTTGCTGACCTCCCCCTGACTTCCTGGAATGAATCCTATCCTGGTCTCCAAAACGTCTCTGATGGCTTTTCAGTGCCCTGGCTCCACCTAGTGACTGCTAGAGCGAATGCACCCAAACTTTCTCAGTTTGGGTTAAATTTACTGAACTGACAGGTAAAAATCAGCAATATATTCACAACAGGCGGGCCTAAATTTCAATTCCAAAGACTTCCATGGAAGTCTACACTGTACATTCTAGGAGTACCTTAAGAATATGAGCTTTGAATTATGACATCTCTGAATTCAAATCTCTGTTCCACCTACCACTTTTTGCCTGTGTGGCTTTGGACAAGACTTTTCCCTAATTTTATAGCTTTAGAGTACTTTTTGTAAAAAATGGGTTAATCATAAACACTTAATATGGATTTCTAATAATTATTATAGATCAGTAGATGGGTATAGTGCTTAGGAGAATAATTAGCCCATAATGAGCAATCAACATATAATAGTTACTTCTATTTTTTAACTATTTGGAGGACTGTCATAGAATATCCATTTCTCTATGGGTTGTTACTTTTTTTTTTTTAGGAGGCACCTGTGACTGAACCCAGGACCTATACTTGCCAAGAAGGCACTCATCCACTGAGCTATACCCGTTCCCTCTTCATACTCTTTTAATTGAAGTAAATAGGACATGATGATCAGTTTTTAAATACTGCATTAACACAGTTGGGGTTTGATAGATGCAGATTTCCCTGTAGGAATTTTGTATTCTATAGTATGCTGTAGCCTAGAATAAATATTTTAATGACTTGAGAAAGGCACTGAATTTTTTAAAATGTGTGCCACTTCAGTTCCCTTCTTTGGTACTTGACAGGAAGTTTGAAGTTTATTCTTAAATTTATGATGTTGGGAATGCAACCTTTTCAATTGTCTCCTGTATCCATTCTCAAAATAAATACTCAGCAACAACATAATTTTAGGTCTATCTTGAACACAAAGAAAAATACTTCTTAATGAATGGGGAGAATTTGTTAAAGCACAACTCTTTATGGTTAGTCAGCTTACTTATAGGTAAGGCTATAAAGTACATTTGTTCAATTTCATAACCAAGTCTTACTTCCAGAACCCTCAGTTTGCAATACCACTGTTAAACAGGACAACCCAGCCTTGCTCCCAGCCCTGTTCTTTCTTTTCTTTGGTCCTTAAGAAGCGTGTTTTTTTTTATATATCTGGTCCCATAATTCTCCATCATTGATTCCAGGTATGTTTGTGTGCTTTTTCCATTGACACTTCTTTGTGGTGTGTAAGAGAGAGTAGTGACTAAGAGCCATGGAATTCACATATTCATGTCAAGAGAATCCATTAAACTCATGAGACCATGTATAAGTCACAGTCTAAGCTTCTTTTTCTGCTTCTAAAAATGAGTATACCAACCCATCCTTTTTTTTTTTTTGAAGAATTTTTTTTTTTTTAAGATTTATTTATTTCCCCCCACCTCGCTGTGTCAGTTCATCTTTCTTGTTTCTTTCGGAGGCACCAGGAACCAAACCCGGGACCTCTGATAGGGCAGGGAGGCACCTAATCCCTTGAGCCACCTCTGTTCCCCTGCTTTGTTGTGTCTCTCATTGTGTTTTTCCTCTTGTGTCTCTTGTGGCATCATCTTGTTCATCACCTTGCCACGCCCACCCATTGCGCCAGCTCGCTACCTTCTTTAGGAGGCGCCAGGGAGCCGAACCAGGGACACCCCCGCCCCCCATGTGGTAGGTGGGAGCTCAATCACTTGAGCCACATCCACTTCCCACCAACCCACCTTATCCTACAGAGTTATGGTGAATATAATAAATTAGTGTTAAGCAAAAGATTTTTGTACATTATAAGGCATTATACAAATATAAAATTCATGTTTATAGCTGAGGATAAGCAACTACTAATTCACCAAGATTTGTTCCCAATCTTTTCAAGCATGGCATTCCTCACATGCCAGTAATTCTATTTTTATTTAGGAGGCACCGAGGATTGAACCCAGGACCTCATACACACAAAGCAGGTGCCCAACCACTGAGATACACCTGTTCCCCAGTAATTGTATTTTTACTACCTACTGATTAAGAAAATAAAAGTTTTAGTTTGGATTTAAAGTCCTTTACTTACTTTAATTCCAAGATCTCCAAGACAATCAAATCATAAGTTTGGAACCCCCCCTAAATCAATAAGGAGGATAATCAAAGGCAACCTCAACATTTTAGGCTGCTTTCTTCTTGTTTTTGACTCCTCTAAATCAATGCCTTTTCCTTTCCTAAATGTCCACTACCACTTGTGCTAACTCCCGGTTCCCCTTTTTTATTAATTCCTGGGATCCTTAGCCCATCTGTCATTGATTTTATAACTGGTAATAATAAATTCTTAGCAGTTATTCATAGTTAAACTTATCTAAACACAAGTCAAAATAAGAAAATAAAATTGACATCACACATGAGGAATGGAAAGATTTTAGTCTAAACTAATGGTAATACACACACACACACACACACATAAATATCTCCCTCATCCCAATCCTTGACTTATTAATCACCGTGAGGCTCCAGTACTCAGACATCTGTTGGGTAAAGAACAGATTAGAGTGAGGCAAGAAAATCAGCCAAGACCTGAGGCAGATGTTTCCTCATAGATTTGGACCTATTAACAATGCTATATATTCCAACCTTTTTCCACAGATCTAAAATTTAGCATCACATTTCTCTAGTATATTGAAACAACTCCAGGGGAGCGGATGTAGCTCAGTGGTTGAGCCCGTTTCCCATTACAAGGTCTTGGATTCAACCCCCAGTAACTTGTAAGAAAAGAAAAGAAAAGCTCCAGTAGAAGTGGAACTTGAGCATAAGGAGCCCCAGGCATTATTGGACTACTTCACTCATTCAATCAGGAAATATTAAAGATAGGCTTTCAATATTTTAGAGATAAAAGACACAGCTCCTGGCCTCAAAGTGCTCACTTGAGATTTAGTTCACAGTATGGCAACCTAAATTCAATGATAAAAAGAACCAAAGGTGTCCTGGAGCATAATAGTCACTAAACCAGGGGTGGGAGGGAATCCAAAGTGACTTCCCAGAGAAGGTAATGCCTGAAGAAAGATTTGAAATATAAACATAACCTGATAAGGTGAGAAAGGAGTAGCTTATTCCAAGTTAAGAGACTTGAGGAGAGTTGGAGTGTAAGATGCAAATTAGGGCAGCTGAGAAAAAGGAAGAACAGTAGCTAAAGACCCTTTAAGGCAGAGGTTCTTAACCAGGGGTCCACGGACCCCCGCGGGATTCATGGAAAGATATCAGGGGGTCCAGAATCAAAAGAAATCAACTCATCTTTATTTTCTCTGACTTCTAACTGAAATCTAGTATTTCCTTCACTTATGAATGCATGCAATAAATTACAGTAGTATTCATTTCATATCACATCACAGTTGCTGCATATCTCAAAAACTTGCTTACACTCATTGATACTTAGAAATTATGATAGTTGTTAGACCTGACACTAGTTGAGTGTCATAAAACTATCTGCCGCTACATTCTGAGAAGGGATCCATGATTTTCACCTGATTGGCAAAGGAGTCCGTGGAACAAAAAAGGTTAAGAACCCCTGGTTTAAGGAAAGGCACATTATGTCAAGCTTAAACGTTTATATTGTATCCTATAGGCAAGAGGAACTACTTAAGGATTTAAAGTGGAAGAGAAGCTAGCCTAAAGACCTACAGTCTGAATCAGAGCCATGCCAGTCAACCCATAGATATATGAAAGAGAAATAAATACTTATTGTTATATGTGCTTATATTTTGTGATTATAACATAGCAAAAGAAGACCAATACAAAATATGCTGTAATGGCATAAATTCTAGCTATTAAATGAAGCAGCTCCTGATGAATTGATACAGAAGAATCTCTAGAATATATTGTTAAGTAAAAATAGCAAGGTGCAGAGCAGAGTGTATAATATCCTATCATCTGTGGAGGGTAAAAAGAATACGTATTTATATATTTCTTTGAATTAGTCTAGAATGTCTTTGGAAAGGATACATTAAAAGTTAACTTGATCATCCCCAAAGAGGAGAACTGGGTGTATGAGTAGGAGAAGTAAGAGTGACCAGCCAGCAGGGAAGTATTTTGGTACTAAATAACCAGTATAGTTATAGTGGTGCCCACCAGCTATGTATCTATCCTAGATGGACACTTTCAGGAAGAGCTTAAATCCCCCTTCCACCATTTTCAGGATAGTCTAAACAGAAATTCTAGTGATTTAGATGTTTAAAGACAGTTGGATTTAGTTGGTATGGTGGCAATCAGAGTGGGGAGATGCGGGGGTGGGGGGAATGTGCTGGAATGGGTTTGACATCTATATATCTTTAACAACCAACCTTCTATATATCCTGCCTTTCTTCCTCTCCACCCTCAATACCATTTTTAAACTTCATTATGGTGCACAGTATGTTGATCACTGAATGAACTAGTTGGAATTAACACATTTAGAAAGAGGAAAAGATGAATAGCAACACTATAATACAAAAGATTTTCTCACAATGTGAGAAGAACCGTATTTTATCCAAATTTTACATAGTCCAAGAAAAACTGTAAGGATAAGTGCATGTTACTATGGAAACTAGATGTCATCACTAGCATCATCAACATTCACTAAATGCCTCTTAGTTACTTCCTACTTACACTAGGAAAGATATGATGCTTGCTATGAAGGAATTTCTGATTCAAAGGATTTCTGAAATAACATTTGCCTGGTAAGGAAGGGATGAACCTTTTATCTTTCATGACTGCTAGGTGTTGAGGACATAAAAATTAATAAATCTCAGTTCTTATCCACAAAGACTTCGTTCTGGTGTGGGGGAAAGATCCATGAATGGATGATTATTAGATAAAATGGAAATGAAGTGATAGTGATATATATGGGGTCTTATGGATAGCACTCAAAGCAATCAAATGCTGACACTAGAAGAAGCACATGCTTACTCAAGAAAAACCAATCTGTTCTTATACCTATTTCTTGCCTCATTATTTATCCCTGAACATAATGCAGAATTCCCATATACCACTCTATTATTAGCACCTTGCATTGGTGTGGAATATTTGTCACAATCGATGATAGCACATTTTTATAACTGTACTACTAACTATAGTCCATGTTTTAACTGAGGGTTAACAGTTTGTGTTAGTGCGCTTCTATAGATTTTTTTTATTTTTGTGGTTACCATATATCCGATCTAAAATTCCCCCTTTTAATCCTACACAGATACATAATTCAGGGCTCTTGACAGTGCTGTGCTGCCATCACCACCACCCACTGCCAAAACATTTCCATCATTCCGAATAGGAATTCTGTCCATTTTAAGCCTTAACTTCCCATTCCCTATCCCCTACTCATTCCCTGGTAACATTTATTCTAGATTTGGACTCTATGAATTTGCTTATTCTAATTATGTCAAGTCAGTGAAATCATACAATATTTGTCCTTTTGTGTCTGGCTTATTTCACTCAACATGATGTCTTCAAGGTTCATCCATGTTGTCACATGAATCAGGACTTCATTCTTTTAAAAGATGAATAATATTCCATTGTGTATATATATCAAATTTTTTTAATCATTAGTTGATGGACAGTTGGGTAGCTTCCATCTTTTGGCAATTGTGAAGAATGCCGCTATGAACATTGGTGTGCAAATATCTGTTCAATCCCAGCTTTCAGTTCTATTGGGTATATATATTTAGTAGTAGGATTGCCAGGTCATATGGTAGTTCTATATTTAGCTATCTGAGGAACCACCAAACTGTCTTCCACAGCAGCTGTACCATTTTACATTGCCACCCACAATGAATGAGAGTTCCTATTTCCCCACAGCCTCTCCAACATTTGTTATTTTCTGATGTTTTTTTTTTTTTTCTTAATAGAAGCCATTTTAATGGGTATAAAATGTATCTCAATGTAGTTTTGATTTTCACTTCCCTGATAGTTAATGATGTGAACATTTTCTCATGTGCTTTTTAGCCATTTGTGTATCTTCTTTGGAGAAATATCTATTCAAGTCTTTCGCCCATTTTTGTCTGTCTTTTGGTTGTTAAGTTGAAGTGTTTTTTTTTTTTAATATTCTGGATATCAAACCTTTATTGGATATGTGGTTTTCAAATATTTTCTCCCATTGTTGTTTTACTTTCATGGTAAAGTCCTTTGAGACACAAATGTCTTTTATTTTGAGAAGGCCCCGTTTATCTACTTTTTTGTTTGTTGCTTGTGCTTTGGGTGTAAAGTCTAAGAAACCATTGCTTAACACAAGGTCCTAAAGGCTCTTCCTGACATTTTCTTCTAAGAGTCTAATAGTTCTGGCTCTTTTATTTAGGTCTTTGTTCCATTTTTAGTTGATTTTTTTTAATAAGGTATGGTAGGGGACTCCTTTTTTTGCAAATGGAGATCCCGTTTTCCCAGCACAATTTGTTGAAAAGACTATCTTTGCTCAGTTGAGGAGACTTGGCACCTTTGTCAAAAATCTGTTGGCCATAAACTTGGGGGTTGATTTCTGAACTCTCAATTTGATTCCATTTGTCTATATGTCTGTGCTTGTTCAAGTACCATGTTGTTTTGAATATTGTGGCATTGTAGTAAGTTTTAAGATCAGGAAGTGTGAATCCTCTAACTTCATTCTTCTTTTTCAAGATGTCTTTGGCTAATCAGGATCCCTTACCCTTCCATATAAATTTGATAATTGGCTTTTCCATTTTTGTTAAGAATGCTGTTGGAATTGCATTGAATCTGTAAATAGCTTTGAGTAGAAATTCTTTGAGTAGAATTGACATCTTACAAAATCTCCTACAATTAATATAGATCTGTCAATTTATCCTTTCAAACTTTTGACTATTTACTTCATATATTTTGGGGCTTTGCTATTAGGTACATACATATTTATAATTGTTATACCTTCTTTACTTGTCCGCTTTATCGGTATATAATGACTATCTTGCCCCTCACATGTATTTTTTACTTAAAGTCTATTTCAACTGATATTAGTATAGCCACCCCTGCTCTCTCTTGATTACTATTTTCATGGTATATATTTTTTTCATCCTATCACTTTCAACCTTCTTGTATCTTTGAATTTAAGATGAATCTCTTGTAGACAGCGCATAGTTGGGTCATGCATTTTTATCAGTTTGACCAGTCTCTGCCTTTTAACTGATGAGCTTAATCCATTTACATTTAAAGTCACTACTGATAATGCAGGATTATCTTCTGCTATTCTGATACTTAGCCTTTGTATGTCTTATACCTTTTTGTCCCTCAACTCTTCTGTTAATGCCTTTTAAATTTATTTGACTTTTTATGTTGTGCCATATTGAGTGCCTTCTCTTTTCTACCTGAATATATTTTTCATCTACTTTCCTTGTGGTTACTATGAGGTTATATAACAATCATATTTGGTTTGATAATATCTTAACATACATAACATACACATATAATTTTCCTATATCCCTTCATCCCACCCATCTTTTTTGGTACTTGTTATCACTTATATCTTTGCACATTGTATATACAAAACCATAGACTTATTGTTACTTTTTATGCATTTGCATCTTAACACCTATAGGAAGTAGAATTACATACCAAACAATATACAACAATAATACTGGCATTCATTTATAATTACCCAAACAGTTACTTTTACTGCAGGTCTTTATTTCTTGATGCCACTTTGAATGACTGTCTAGTGTCTTTACCTTTCAGTATGAAGAACTCCCTTTAGCATTACTGTTAATGTATAAATAGTGGTGATGAACTCCCTCAGCTTTTGTTTACCTTGGAATGTCTTCATCTCCCCCTTATTTTTGAAAGAAAGTCTTGCCAGATGTAAAATTCTTGGTTGGCAGTGTTTTCTTCCAACACTTTAAGTATATCAACCCACTGCCTTATGTCTCCATGGTTTCTGATGAGAAATCAGCATTCAAACTAATTGGGACTCCCTTGTTTTTTCTTGCAGCTTTTAGAGCTCTCTTCTTGTCCTTTGCATTTGACAGTTGATCAGTATATGATGGGCTGTATTTTTCTTCATGTTTATCCTGTCTGGTGTTCTCTGGGCTTCATAGAGGTACATATTCACATCTTTTGCTAAGTATGAGAAGTTCTCTGTCATTATTCTTTGAATATTCCTTCTGCCCCTTTCTCTCTTTCTTCTCATTCTGGGACTCCTATAATGTGTATATTAGGCTTGATGGTGTCCCAGAGGTTTCTTAGGCTATTTTCACTTTTATAATTATTTTTTCTTTCTGCTTCTCACTTTGACTCATTTCAAGTGTCCTGTCTTTGAATTCACTGATTCTTTCTTCTGCCAGCTCCAATCTGTGCTTCAAACCCTCCTGGGCATTTTTCATCTTTGTTATTGTGGTCTTCAACTCCAGTAATTCTGTTTGGTTCCTTTCTAAAATTTCCGTCTCTTTACTGATAGTCTCATATTGCTCATTCATTGTTTTCCTGATATACTATCATTCTTTCTCTGTGTTTTCCTTCATCTCCTTGAGCATTTTTAAGAGCATTTTTTAAAGGCTTTGTTCAGTATGTGCACATTCTGGTCTTCTTCATTGGTGTTTTCTGGATTTTTATCCTCTTCCTGTGCATGGGTCATCATATCCTGTTTCTTTGGTCTTGTACTCTTTTGTTGCACAATATACATTTTAATGCTTTAAAATGTTAGCTCTACTCTATCATTTTTCTTATCCTGCCATGTGACAGAAAGGAGAAAGATAAAAACAACTGAAGCCCCAGGGAGAGATGAGACATTTTTGCCTGATAGCTTACAGCTGAGATTCAGAAGAAAGCAGAATGACTGAGATGGATATAAGAGGCCCGGAAAGAAACAAGCCCTATGCCAGGAGAGAAAACTTTACTTAAGCATGAAGCCTCAAGAGAGTGGGCCATGGAGATTCAAGAGGAAGAGGAAGCCCAGAGGGGAAGACAGAAATCAGCCAGAGATCAGTGACCATCTTACTTCAACACATGGCAAATGACTTTGGTGAGAAAGCAACCTTGAGTTGGACTTTTTATGTCCTTGTAACTGTAAGCTTTTACCCCAAATAAATGCCCTTTATAAAAGAAAAAAAAAATTAGTTCTAGGATTTATTCCCTGAGATGTCTGTTTCTTGATTTTGTAACCAGCTAGTGATGAAAGAGATTTTTTTTTTTTTTTTAGCTTCAGCCCTTCTGTCAGAAAGGTCTACTCAAGGTGAATGCAGTGTACAGGGTTTTTCCTGTCTTTCTGGTCCTCTGTCTTGTCCTGGGCTTTTGCTTTTTAGCTGTCTTGGAATTCTCCTGTTTACAGGGGTTTGGTTGTCCTCTTTCTAGGAGACAGACCCTCTCCCCAGTGTTTAAAGCCAGCAAGCCTTTGCCCCAGACTTTCCACCTTTACTGTTTCTTACAGTCCTTTCATAGTCTCAAGCTGTTTTTGCCTAGAGGGCAAATCCTGGGAGGAAGAGCATGCTGGAGAGGACTTCCCCAAATCAGTCTTTCCCTGCCAAAACAGACCAGGGACCTACAAGGGGGCAGAGACTGGCCTAGAGTGCCCTGAGGAAGGAATCATGAAGAGCGCTAAGAGTGTCCTGCATGGCTCCCCAAAGTTGAGCTTTCTTGGCCTGCCCAGCAAATGCAGTCCTTCAACTAATTGTCACTGCAGCCTTGAGGAAGTGCAGCATCCTTAAGTCTCTACCACTGCTGCCCCCATCCATGGTGGCTTGAAACAATGGTGGCCACCGCCTTTGTCCACGCAGGCTGAAACAATGGCTGCCCTCAGAGCCAGCCCCCCACCATCTGAAGTCTCTAATCAAAAGCTATGATCAGTAATCAGCCATGCCCACTCCTGGTCTTGGAGAAGTAGAGTTTTATGTCCCTTTCTGTCACCAGCATGCTAGTCAGGAACTAGGCCCCACAGCAGCCTGCTGTAAGAGTCAGGGTTAGGTGCCGGTACCGCCAGGCAGAGAGGGCAATTTACTGTTCTTACTGTTCTTGTCATAATTTTATCAGCCTCTTCCTCCTGCTCTTCCCTACTGCTGTACAGTGTTCTTCTGGCCTCTGGAGTTTGAAAATAATGGTTCCAGACAGTTCCTGCCTGGTTAATAATTGTTCTGGTAGAAGGACTGAGTCCTGGCGCTACCTACTCCACCATCTTCCCCAATCCTCCTCTAAATATAATGTTTTAAGCTTTATAATGCATGGGAGGAGAGACTCCCTATGTCTCCTCCCTAGATTCCCCTTATTATTCCTGGTTTTAATCTTAACCAGTAAGATACCATCATTCAAATGCAAACAGAGCTCCTAAAAAGACTGTAAAGACTGGAATTGTGTTTTCTACAGGCTAAGTAAAAGAATTCATGAATAATTTAGACTCCACCAACTGCCAGTGATTCTGTACTCCAAAACTCTAGATCCAAGGGGCCAAGTACAGGTAGGGTAACCTGGGATAGATAATATGGTGCCGGAGAGTGACTGATCTTTACTTTCTCTGTATTGTCAGCAATCCCTGATGCAGGCTGTTGGCTGCCTGTCTGGATCCCCAATACACTTACATTGCCCTCTAGGGCCCCACTTATTGCCAACACTCACTTGTTATATCTTGTCGGACTTCAAGGGCATGACCAATCTTTCACATCCTGTCTGCACCATTCACAAAAGACTGCTTTGCCTACCAGGTTAGCATTCTTCCTCTCTGCAATAGAATCTACCCACTTGTGCTTGTTTTAATTAGGAAGAAACAGAGTTCTAATATTCAGGTATGAAAGCAGTATTCTCTAGAGAAGTCAAAGAAAGAGGATCAGTCCTGTCATATACTTTGAACAAAGAACTGGAAGGTAGCATCCTAATCAACTGAAGAAAGTCCTGGAGTTTGTAAAGTAACCTCCATCCTAAGAATAGATCAGAGCCCCCTGGACCCTTAACCTTGTCTTGCTCCTAGGAAATAGCATAGTGGTGTTTAAGAGACCTCTAACAGTCACCCAGTTTCATGAGGAAAAGCATTGATGAAAGGAAGACACATAGTTCACAAATCATCTAGAGAGAATTTAGGGACAGAACCATTATCTGGCTGGCTGGAGGATTCCTTGTGTGTCACCTGTATAGCCAGTGTTAAGCTCAATATGTGTTAATTTCAATTCCTTGATCCAGCTTCTCATTTTTTGCCACCTTCCCTCAAGTTTATGATCCAATCTCCTCATCCCTAATAAAGTTATTTGAAAGGATACACTGGAGACTGGGATCCAACAACCAAGTGTATTATGTGGCAGGGGCTAGGTTAGTCCCTGAGGAGTAAAAGTCAAATAAAATAGTTCCAGGAAGATGGAGGATTAGAGAGGCGGAGGGATCACTTCTCTCCCAGAAAATAAAAAGCTAGAGGATAGGAGGAAACTGTCTGGGTGGCTGCTATGGGGCTCAGGACACCAGGGGAAGGCAAGACACAACCCAGAAGAAAGAGGGACAAAGGGAGTGAGTCTCAGCTGGCTGAAAAATCCAATGAGTAGAGCTGCAAAAGCAGTCCATCCCCCCACCTACAGAGCAAATAGCATTCTGCGGATTGCAGTGTCTGCAGACTGAAGGGGTTGTAAGGGTTCTCTTCCCCAAGAAATGGGAGAGGGAGGGACACAGCCTACAGCAAATTCAGAATTTGGTCAGCAAACTTGGTCTGCTGCATTGGAGGGGTCACACACTTCTAGGCTGGGTGGGGCCGTGACATTGTTTGCACTGAGAGCTAGCAGGGAACTAAAGACAATTTGCCTTCTCAACACCCTCCCTACTGCCACAGGCTGGTTGCTGAGGAGGCAGAGGGAGGGAGAGTGCCAAGTGTGAAGAAGAGCTTCTGAGAAAGTTTCTGAGGTTTGGCCAACCCTAAGGACATTGCTTCTACACCACCCACCCACCCAAGGAGTTACACTGAATGCATTTCCCCTTAGCACCTGGGGTCTAAGCTGAGAGGTCTGCCAAAGAGTGCCATCTGCTGGCCAGACCAAAAAAAGTGCATTAAAAGGGAAAAATAATAATAAATAAATAAGAGGGACAAGCAGATGCCCTTACTGTCACCCTCTCCAAGGCTCTTGGAAACTGGCCTACACCCCATTACTGGGTCCTTAACCCTGGTTTAAGCAATTAGAAAGGAGAAATCCTAAATATCTAGAACAAGTTGAACCAAGAGTCAAAGAACAGTGGTAGCACACAGCTGCTTAACAGTAAAGCCCTAGTCAAGAGAGAGAAACTGAACATCAGAGTAAACTCAGCATCAGAATCAGATGCCTAGATATCAGTAAAAAATTACAAGCCACATAAAGAAAAAGGAAGATATGACTCAGACAAAGGAACAAGGCTCCAGAAGAGATACAGGACTTGAAACACCTAATCAATGAGGTTCATATGAATCTCCTAAATCAAATCATGGAGATGAAGGACAACATGGCTAAAGAAATAAAGAACATTAAGAAAATACAGGGGTATATAAGGTAAAAGCGGTGAAGGTCTGTTGTTGTTTATCATTTTAGACCTTGGATGAGTATAATAAAAATTTCACACAGAAAGGCACTCCTGCAGTCTTCAGTTAAGCAACAAGTAGAAGCGATTGAAAAACAGTACATTTCTGCAATTGAGAAACAAGCACACAAGTGTGAAGAGTTGCTAAATTCTCAGCACCAGAGGCTCCTTGAAATGCTAGATACAGAGAAGGAACTGCTAAAAGAAAAAATAAAGGAAGCTTTGATTCAGCAATCTCAAGAACAGAAGGAAATACTGGAAAAATGTTTGGAGGAAGAAAGGCAAAGAAATAAAGAGGCATTATTATCTGCTGCAAAGCTTGAGAAAGAAGCAGTGAAGGACGCAGTGTTAAAAGCCATAGAAGAAGAAAGGAAAAATTTGGAAAAAGCCCATGCTGAAGAAAGGGAATTATGGAAGACTGAACATGCAAAAGATCAAGAAAAAGTATCTCAGGCAATTCAAAAAGCTGTACAAGAACAAAGAAAAATAAGTCAGGAAACTGTTAAGGCGGCAATAATAGAAGAGCAGAAGCGAAGTGAGAAGGCTGTGGAAGAGGCGGTGAAGAGAACAAGAGATGACTTGATAGAGTATGTAAAAGAACAGAAAAGGCTTGACCAAGTCATCCGCCAGAGGAGCCTGTCCGGTTTGGAACTGTTCCTCTCCTGTGCCCAGAGACAGCTGAGTGCTTTGATAGCTACGGAGCCCGTCGATATTGAATGAAGAGAGCACGGCGAGCTGCCCGCTCTGGCAGGGGATAAGTCACTAGCCCTCCAATATACATGCTGTGAATTACAAAGATGCTTTTGTTTTCTTTCCAAAACTTGGAGAATTGATTTCCAGTTCAAGGATAAACCAATTCAATATTTAGAACTATCAAGTGATCTAATTTATTTTCTTTGGTTTTCTCCTTTACTTGTACTATTATTTTAGTAGTAATAGTAGCAGAAAGTATGGTAAGACCCAAAGCCACTGAACATTGCCACATTATCAAAAGTTAATTAAGTAAACTTTATAGCCTCTCGTGGCTTGTTATATTTTATTTGGCAAATGTAGTAAATATCTTTACTTACTACTTCATGATAACTATTGATAAGATGCTAGAATGTAACCATACATTTGTTTGATTTTGAGCATAAAAACAGCATGGATTTCAACATCTATTTATCTATGAAACTTGGATATAAGACACTGATGTTACAGAGATTCATTCTGATATTACCAGATCTCTTTTTTGCAGGTAGATCTATGTGTTTTCATGGGTCTATGGAAAACAGATAACACAATTAAAAAATACTGATGATTATTAATTCAACTTTGATCTTATGTACCCCTTAAACTAAAGGGAAGTGTTTGTGATATATGCTTATTTCATATTTCTGCTCTTCAAAGACACTATGAATCAATGTCATTTTTCTTATGAGTCAAACCTTGAACTTAATCTCTAGAAAGAATGAAATGCAGCCATTATAGGAATTCAGATTCAAATATAGAAAATATGAAATCTTTTCAGTGCTTGAGAATGTATTTAATTTCTGAGCAGTGTGCTTCAATGTGAAATCATGAGTATATTTAAGATCAGAACTAAAATGTCATTAAAAGGTATGCAAACTTCTTATTTTTCTGAAATGCTTCAACTTTCATGGGCTTTGTACTTTTCTGGGATTTCTCAATTATAATAAAAAGAGCTCCAAAAACCTGAAAAAAAAAAAAAAAAAAAAAAAAAAGAAAATACAGGGTGAGCACAAAGGAAAATTTGAAATCTGGATAGAAAAATAACAGAGCTTATTGAAAGATGCAATAAATGATATTAAAAATACAATAGAGGCATGCAATAGCAGATTTGAAATCATGGAAGAAAGAATCAGCCACATAAAGGAAAGAACAAGCAAAATTACAAAGAGAGAACGAGATAAAGTAATGGAAAAAATTGAGCAGGGGCTTAGAGACTTGGATGATAACACTAAGTACCCCAACATACATGATACGAGAGTTCCAGAAGGAGACAAGAAGGGAAAGGGGGCAGAAAGAGTATTTGAGGAAATAATGGCCAAAAATTTCCCAACTCTCATGAAAGACATGAATATATGTATCCAGGGAGCATGGTGTACTGCAATTAGAATAAATCCAAATAGACCTACTGCAAGACACATAATATTCAGGAATATCAAATGCCAAAAATAAAGAGAAAATTCTGAAAGCAACAAGGGAAAAGTGAAATATCACATAAAAGAGAAGTCCAATAAGACTTAATGGAACTTCTGAGAAGATGGCAGACTAGTAAGACACGGGAATCTCTTCTCCTCCAGAAAAAATAGCTAGAGGACAGGCTGAAACAGCCCCCAAAAAAGATCTTCTAGGGTTTAAGACAGCAGGCCAAGGCTGGACACCGCCCAGAGGAGAGAGGGACAAAGAAGGGAAATCACAACGACAGAACTGTGAGTTGAAACCAGCGTCTGCTGCTGCCGGCACCCTCCCCCACACTAAAGACACTTTAGAATTCTCGGGCCTCTGGCCTATGAATACAAAGGGGGCTCCAGGGAGCTACCACCCCAGGAAAGGGGAGAGAGAGGGACACAGCCTAAGGCAGTCTCAACTTCTGACCCACAAATTTGGTCTGCTGTGTCCCATGAGCCCTTCCAGGCCAGGTGAGATTACAGTGGTTTGCCCTGAGAGCCAGCGAAGGACTGGAGAAATCCAACCCTCGCAATCTCTCTCTCTTCTAGTGGGGACTAATTTTTGAGGACACCCCAAGAAAGGGGAGAGAGAGGGACACAGCCTAAGGCTGACTCAGCTTTTGAATCACAAATTTGATATGCTGTGTCCCGAGAGCCCTTCCAGGCCTGATGGAGCTGCGCCATTGTTTGCCTTGGTGCCTACAAGGGGCTAAAGATATATAAATCTCCCAATCTCCTCCTCTACTAACAGCAACTGATGGTTGAGGACTCAGAGGGGAGTGGAAATATTTCCTTGGCAGGAAAAGGGAGGGGGCTGCCAGAGAAGGCTGAAGAACTGTCTCAGAGAAAGTTTGAATTACAAGACACCTAGCCTCCAGACAGAAAGCTCTATCACATTAACCTGGTCTGTGTAGCAACAAATACATTCAAACCAGGCATTGGACTGAGAGCTTCTAAATATCGCCATCTCCTGGCAGATCAAGGAAGTACACACAAGAAAATTAAAAATAACTAAGAAAAAATAAAAAATAAAAAATAACTAAGAGAGGCTTTTTCTGGACTCTATACCCTCCCTAGCCAAAGCCCTAGGAAGCTACTCTACAACCAATTACTGGGTCCAGTGCCCAGTTTTGAGCAACCAGCAGGACAATCCTAACAATTCAGATCGAGCCAAAATCAAAGAGCAGAGGTAACTGACACCCTCCTGCCACTAAATCCCTACAAAAGAGAAAGAAATTGAGCATCTGAGTAAACTACATCCTAATCAGATGCCTAGATATCAGCAAAAAAAATTATGAACCATACTAAGAAAAGAGAAGACATGGCCCAAGAAAAGGAATACATCAAAGCCCCAGAAGAGATGCAAATTTGAGAGAACTAATCAGCAAAATGTGCACAAATTTCCAAAATCAAATTAAGGAGTTGAAAGAAAATATGGTTAAAGAGATAAATGATATCAAGAAGACATTGAGTGAATACAAAAAAGAATTTGAAACCCTGAACAGAAAAACTCATGGCAATGAAAGACACAATAGGTGAGATCAAAAACACATTTGAGGCATACAACAGCAGACTAAAATGACAGAAGAAAGAATAAATGATACTGAAGACAGAACAGCAAAAATTGAAGAGAGAAAAAAGAATGGAAAAAATTGAGCAGGGGCTCAGAGATTTGAATGACAATACAAAACACAACAACGTATGCATCATGGGAGTTCCAGAAGGAGAAGAGAAGGGAAAGGGGGCAGAAAGAGTGTTTGAGGAAAGAATAGCTGAAAATTTCCCAACTTTCACGAAAGAAATGAATTTACATATCCAAGAAGCACACCGTACCCCAATCAGAATAAATCCAAATAAATCTACTCCAAGACACATAATACTCAGAATGTCAAATCTCAAAGATAAAGAGAAAATTCTCAGAGCAGCAAGGGAGAAGCAAACCATCACATACAAGGGACGTCCAGTAAGACTTAGCACAGACTGCTCTTCAGAAACCATGGAGGTGAGAAGACAGTGGTATGATACAATTAGCATACTGAAAGAGAAAAACTGCCAGTCGAGAATTCTTTATCCAGCAAAACTGTCCTTCAAATATGAAGGTGAATATAAAATATTCACAAACAAACAAAAACTAAAACAGTTTGCAAAAAAGAATCCATCTTTGCAGGAAATATTAAAAGAAGACTTAGAACCTGAAAGAAAAAGACAGGATAAGGAGGCTTGGAGAAGAGTATAGAAGAAAGAACAGCAGAAAAGATAACAAAAAAGTAAAAAGACAGACAAAAATAATATGACATATGAAAACCAAAGAATAAAATAGAGGAAGTAAATAGTGCATTTACAGTAATATCATAGAATGTGAATGGATTAAACTCCCCAATCAAAAGATACAGGCTGGGGCGGATGTGGCTCAAATGGTTGGATGTCCGTCTCCCATATGGAGGGACCTGGGTTCGATCCCCAGGACCTCCAGGTAAAATAAAATAAATAAATAAATAAAAATTAAAAATAAATAAATAAATAATAAATAAAGATACAGGCTGATAGACTGGATTAAAAAAAATTTTTTTAATCAGCCATCCATATGCTGCTTATAAGAAATTCACCTTAGACCCAGGGATACAAACCAGCTAAGAGTGAAAGGCTAGAAAAAGATACTCCATAGGAATAGTAACCAGAAAAGAGCAGGGGTAGCTATACTAATATCAGACAAAACAGACTTTAAATGCAAAAATGCCATAAGAGATAAAGAAGACCATTATACATTGATAAAAGGGACAATCCACCAGGAAGATATAACAGTCATAAATATCTATGCACCTAACCAGGGTGCCCCAAAATACATGAGACAAACTCTGGAAAAACTGAAGGCAGAAATAGGCATTTCTACAATAATCATTGGAGACTTCAACACCCCTCTCACATCATTAGATAGAACTAGACAGAAGATCAACAAAGAAACAGAGAACTTGCACAATATGATAAACGAATTAGACCTAACAGACATATACAGAACACTGCATCCAACCTCAGCGGGTTATACATTCTTCTCAAGTGCCCATGGATCTTTCTCCAGGATAGACCACATGTTAGGTCACAATGCAGCTCTCAATAAATATAAAAAGATTGAAATTGGGAAGCGGCTGTGGCTCAATCAGTGGGGCTCCCGTTTACCATATGGGAGGCCCTGGGTTCGGTTCCCGGGGCCTCCTGGTGGGGGCAGGCCTGCCCGCACGGCGTGGTTGGCTGACCCAGTGAGCACAAGCAGCAAGGGGGGGATAAATGAATAAATAAATAAAATCTTTAAAAAAAAAAGATTGAAATTATACAAAACACTTTCTCAGGTCATAATGGAATGAAACTAGAAATCAATAATAGACAGGAAAAAAGTAAATTCACAAACATATGGAGGCTGAACAACACACTCCTAAATAATCAGTGGGTCAAAGAAGAAATTGCAAGTGAAATCAGTAAATATATTGAGACAAATGAAACGAGAACACAATGTATCAAAACTTATGTGATACAGCGTAGGCAGTCTTGAGAGGGAAATTTATAGTCCTTAATTCCTATATTAAAAAACAAGAAAGAGCTGCACTCAAAGACTTAACTGAAAAACTTGAGAAACTAGAGAAAAAGAACAGCAAACCAATCCCAAACCAAGCAGAAGGAAAGAAATAATAAAGATTAGAGCAGAAATAAATGAAAATGAGAACAAAAAAACAATAGAGAAAATCAACAAAACCAAAAGCTGGTTCTTTGGGAAGATTAATGAAATTTACAAACTCCTAGCTAGACTAACACACACACACAAAAAGAAAGAGAAAATGGAAATAAATACAATCAGATATGAAAGGGGGAAGTTACAAATGACCCCAAGGAAATAAAAATAATCATAAGAGGGTATTATGAGAAACTATATGCCAACAAACTGGACAACCTAGAGGAAATGGACAAATTCATAGATACACACAACCAACCTATGCTGATGCTACAAAAAATACATGAACTTAACAAACCAATCACATTTAAGGAAATTGAATCCATCATCAAAAATATCCCAGCAAAGAAACGTCCAGGACCAGATGGTTTCACAGGTGAATTCTACCAAGCATTTTGAAAAGAATTAACACCAATCCTTTTTAAACTCTTCCAAATAATTGAAGAGGAGAGAAAATTACCCAATACATTTTATGAAGCCAACATTACCCTAATACCAAAGCCAGATAAAGATACTACAAGAAAAGAAAACTACAGACTAATCTCCCTAATGAACATAGATGCAAAAATTCTCAATAAAATATTTACAAATCGGGAAGCGGCTGTGGCTCAATCAGTGGGGCTCCCGTTTACCGTATGGGAGGCCCCGGGTTCGGTTCCCGGGGCCTCCTGGTGAAGGCAAGCCCGCCTGCACGGCATGGTTAGCTGACCCAGTGAGCACAAGCAGCAAGGGGGGGGGATAAATGAATAAATAAATAATAAAAATCTTAAAAAAAAAAAATACTTACAAATCAAATCCAACAGCATATCAAAAGAGTTATACATCACAACCAAGTGGGATTTATTCCCGGTATGCAAGGTTGGTTCAACATAAGAAAATCAATGTAATACACCACATTAACAAATTTAAGGAAAAAGACACATGATAATCTCAATCAACACAGAAAAGGCATTGGACAAAATCCAGCATCCTTTCTTGATAAAAACACTTCAAAAGATAGGAATAGAAGGAAAATTCCTCAATATGATAAAAGGTATATATGAAAAACCCACAGCCAACATCATACTCAATGGGAAAAGGTTGAAAGCTATCCCTCTAAGATTGGGAACAAGACAAGGATGCCCATTGTCACCACTGTTGTTCAATATTGTACTAGAAGTTCTAGCTAGGGCAATTAGGCAAGAAAAAAAATTAAAGGCATCCAAATAGGAAAAGAATAAGTAACACTCTCACTGTTTGCAGATCACATGATCCTGTACTTAGAAAATCCTGAATTTTCCATGACAAACCTACTTGAGCTAATAAATGAGTTTAGCAAAGTGGCAGGATTCAAGATCAACACGCAAAAATCAGTAACACTAGTACTGAACAATCTGAGGAGAAAATCAGGGGCAAAATTCCATTTTCAATAGCAACAAAAAGACTCAAATACCTAGGAATTAATTTAACCAAAGAAGTACAGGACCTATATGCAGAAAACTGCAAAACAATGCTAAAAAGAAATTTTAAAAGACCTAAATAAATGGAGAGACATTTCACGTTCATGGATTGGAAGAATAAATATCGTGAAGATGTCCATCTTGCCTAAACTGATTCATATATTCAACACAATACCAATCAAAATTCCAACAGCCTACTTTACGGAATTAGAGAAGGCAATTACCAAATTCATTTGGAAGGGTAAGTGCGCCCAAATAGCCAAAAGCATTCTCAAAAAAGACGAGCGATGTGGGAGGAATTTCATTGCCTGATCTTGAAACATATTACAAAGCTACAGTGGTCAAAACAGCATGGCACTGGCATGAAGATAGACACATCAATCAGTGGAATAGAATTGAGAACCCAGAAACAAACCCTCATCCATACAGTCAACTGGCTTTTGACAAACCTACCAAGTCCATGTTAATGGGACAAAACTGTCTCTTCAACAAATGGTTTTGGGAAAACTGGATATCTATAACCAAAAGAATGAAAGAGGACCCCTATCTCACCCCCTATACAAGAATCAACTCAAAATGGATCAAAGACCTAAATATAAAAGCCAAGACCATAAAACTACTAGAAGAAAATGTAGGGAAACATCTTCAAGACCTTGTAGTTATGGTGGTTTCTTGGACCTTACACCCAAAGCACGTGCAACAAAGGAAAAATAGATAAATGGGACCTCCTCAAAATTAAACACTTTTGTACCTCACAGGACTTTGTCAAAGGGTGAAAAGGAAGCCAACTCAATGGGAAAAATTATTTGGAAATCACATATCTGATAAGGGTTAAATATCCAGGATATATAAAGAGATGTTTCAACTCAACAGTAAAAAGACAAGTGACTCAATTAAAAAATGGACAAAAGACTTGAATAGACATTTGTCCAAAGAAGAAATACAAATGGCAACAAAAACATGAAGAAATGCTCAACATCACTAATGATTAGGGAAATGCAAATCAAAGCTACAATGAGATATCATTTCACACCTATCAGAATGGCCACTATTAAAAAGACAGAGAACTACAAGTGTTGGAGAGGATCTGGATAGCTAGGAACACTCATACACTGTTAGTGGGAATGCAGAATGGTACAACCACTGTGGAGGACTGTTTGGCAGTTCCTAAAGAAGTTGAATATAGATTTGCCACGTGACCCAGCAATACCACTACTTGGTATATACCCAGAAGAACTGAGAGCAGTGACATGAGCAGACATCTGCACACCAATGTTCATAGCAACATTATTCACAATTGCCAAAAGTTGGAAACAACCCAGGTGTCCATCAACTGATGAATGGATAAACAAACTGTAGTCTAGTCACATGATGGAATATTACGCAGCTGTAAGAAGAAATGAAATTGTAAAGCATATGACAACATGGATGAACCTGGAGGACATTATGTTGAGTGAAGCAAGCCAAACACAAAAGGACAAATACTGTATGATATATTGCATAACATATTGTTTGATTCAAAAAAAATTTTATATGTATCCAGTACATTTAATTGAGAAATGTATATTTATTCATCTGTGTTTAGTTTTTAGTTTTTAATTGTTTATATATTCAGTTATTAAGTGTACAAAATAAAGTTTAAAAAAAAAAAAAGAAGACTTAATGAGGATTTATCTTCAGAAACTATGGATGCAAGATGCCAGTGGTATAATATAATTAAGGTACTGAAAGAGAAAATCTTCCAGCCAAGAATTCTTTACCTGGCAAAGCTGTCCTTCAAATACGGCAGTGAGTTTAAAATATTCACAGGTAAACAGAAACTAAGAGAGTTTGTAAAGAGAATCCAGCTCTGTAGGAAACACTAAAGGGAGTTGTACAGTCAGAAAAGGAAAAAGAAGAGAGAAAGGCTTAGAGGATAGTGTAGAAGTGAAGGCTATTAGAAAGGGTAACCAAAAACATTTTAAAATGCACAAAAATAAGATATGGCATATGAAAGCCAAAGGATAAAATGGCTGAAGCAGATACCCTTAGAGTAATAACCTTGAGAGTTAATGGAATAAACTACCTACTAAAAAGACATATAGGCTGACAGAATGGATAAGAAAACATGAGCCATCTATATGCTATCTGCAAGAGATGCATCTTAGACCCAAGGATGCAAATAGACTGAGAGTGAAAGGTTGGAAAAAGATATTTCAGGCAAATAGTAGAAAAAGAGAGCAGGGGGATGAGTGCATGTGGCTCAAGCAGTTGAGTGCCCGCCTCCCACGTGGAAGGTCCTGGGTTCGGTTCCCAGTGCCTTCTGAAAAAAAAAAAATCAAGCAAAACAACAAAAAAATAAATAAAAAACTCAGGGAAGCCCATGTGGCTCAGTGGTTGAACACCAGCTTCCCACATACAAGATCCCAGGTTCATTCCCCAGCCCCTGGTACCTCAAAAAAAAAAAGAGAGAGAGAGAGAGAGCAGGGATAGCTACACTGGTATCAAACAAAAACAACAAATTTTAAATGCAAAAAGTGATAAGAAATCTAGAAGGCCATTATATATTAATAAAAGGGGCAATTCACTATGAAGGAGTAATAGTCATAAACATCTATACACCTAACCAGGGTGCCCCAAAATACATGTGGCATACTCTGGCAAAGCTGAAAGGAGAACTAGATATCTCTACTATAATAGTTGGAGACTTCACATGCCATTCATATCAATGAATGTCTAGGTAAAACAACTAGACAAAATATCAATAAATAAACAGAACTTGAACAATACGATAAATGAGCTGGCTTAACAGACATATACAGAACATTTCACCCCAAATCAGCAGGCTATAGATACTTCTCAAGTGCTCATGGATCTTTCCCTAAATGCCTATATTTGAAAATAAGAAATGAATGTCTCCCTACCCCACCCCACCCCCCAAAAAAGAAAGAGCTAAAATCAATGATCTAACTGAACTGGAGAAACTAAAGAAAAAACAGCAAACCAATATCAAAGCAAGTAGAAAGAAACAAATAACAAAGATTAGAGCAGAAATAAATGAAATTGAGAACAGAAAAAAATAGAGAAAATCAAAACCAAAAGCTGGTTCTTTGAGAAAATCAATAAAATTGACAAACCCTTAGCAAGACTAACAAAGAAAAAGAGAGAGAATACAAATAAATAAAATCTGGAATGAAAGAGGGGACATTACAACTGACCCCAAAGAAATAAAAAAGGATCATAAGAGGATATTATGAGAAATTGTATGCCAACAAACTAGACAACCTAGATGAAATGAACAAATTCCTAGAAATGTACAAGAAACACAGGAACTCAACAAACTAGTCACAAGCAAATAGATTGAATCAGTCATCAAAAATCTGCCAACATGGAGGGACCTGGGTTCGATCCCTAGGACCTCCTGGTAAAAAAAAAAAAAAAAAAAAGAGAGAGAGAAAAATCTGCCAACAAAGAAAAGTCCAAGACCAGACGGCTTCACAGGTGAATTCTACCAAACATTTAGAGAATGCCAATCCTGTTTAAAATCTTACAAAAAATTGAAAAGGAGGGAAAAATTATCCAACATATTTTATGAAACCAACATCACTCTAACACAAAAGCCAGATAAAGATAATATAAGAAAATAAAATTACAAACCAATCTCTCTAATGAACATAGATGCAAAAATTTTCAACACATTAATTGCAAATAGAATCCAACAACAGCTTTTTTTTCCCAGGTAGTGACGGGGTTTCTGGACTATGCCTCAGGGCCAGGAGTTGTCGTATCCCCTCCTTTCTTTAATCCCGTTGTAAGCAATAAAGACTAATTTGTGCATGTTAAAAAAAAAAAAAGCCCAACAGCATATTTTAAAAATTATACAACACTATCACGTGGGTTTTATTCCTAGTATGCCAGGGTGGTTCAACATAAGAAAATCAATTAATATAATACACCACATTAACAAATCAAGGGGAAAAAATCACATAATCATTTTGATTGATGCGTAAAGGGCATTTGACAAAATGCATCATGCTTTATGATAAAAACACTTCAAAAGATAGGTATAGAAGGAAAGTTTCTCAGCATAATAAAGAGGCATATATTAAAATCCCACAGCCAACAGTGTACTCAACAAGAGTGGTTGAAAGCTTTCCCTTTAAGATCAGGAACAAGACAAGGATGCCCACTGTCAACACTGTTATTCAACATTGTGCTAGAAGTTCTAACTAGAGCAATTAGGCAAGAAAAAATAAATAAAAGACATCCAAATTGGTAAAGAGGAAGTAAAATTCTCACTATTTGCAGATGACACAATCCTATATTTAGAAAATTCCAAAATAGCGACAACAAAGCCATTAGAGCTAATAAATGCATTCAGCAAAGTGTCAGGATACAATATCAACATGCAAAAATCAATAGCATTTCTATACCCGTAATGAGCAAGCTGAGGAGGAAATCAAGAAAATAAACTTCATTTACAATAGCAACAAAGATTCAAATATTTGGTTTAATTGAACCGGGAATGTAAATTATCTGTACTTAGAAAACCACAAAACACTGCTAAAAGAAATCAAAGAAGACCTAAACAAATGGAAAGACATTCTGTGTTCATGGATTGGAAGACTAATCAACATGAAGATGTCAATTCACAAAACTGATTTATAGATTCAATGCAAAACTAATCAAAATTCCAACACCCTACTTTACAGAAATAGAAAAGTCAATTACCAAATTTATTTAGAAGGGAAAGGAGTCCCAAATAGCCAAAATCATCCTAAAAAAGAAGATCAAAGTTGGAGGACTCACACTTCCTGACCTTGAAGTGTATTATAAAGCTACTGTGGTCAAAACAGCATAGTATTGGCATAAAGATAGACACATTGATCAATGGAATCAAATTGAGAGTTCAGAAATAGACCCTTACCTCTGTGGTCAACTGATTTTTGATAAGCCAACCAAGTCCACTTTTCTGGGACAGAACAGTGTCCTCAACAAATGGTGCTGGGAGAACTGGATATTCATAACCAAAAGAATGAAAGACAACCCCTATCTCCCTCCCTATACAAGAAACAACTCAAAATAGATCAAAGACCTAAACATAAAAGCCAGGACCATAAAACTACTAAAATATATCATAGGGAAACATTTACAAGCCCATGTAGTAGATGGTGGTCTCTTAAACCTTACACCCAAAAGCATGAGCAACAAAAGAAAAAATACATATATGGGACCTCCTCAAAATTAAACACTTCTGCACCTCAAAGGACTTTGTGAAGAGGGTGAAATGGCAGCCTACACAATGGGAGAAAATATTTGGAAATCGCACATCCAACAAGGGTCTAATATCCATGATATATAAAGAAACCCTACAACTCAACAGTAAAAAGGCAAATGACCCAATTAAAAAATGGGCAAAAGACCTGAAAAGACATTTTTCTAAAGAAGAAATATAAATGGTAAACAAACACACAAAAAAAATGTTCAACATCACTGGCTATTAGGGAAATATAAATCAAAGCTACAATGAGATATCATTTTACACCTACTAGAATGACCACTTAAAACAGAAAACTATAAGTGTTAGAGAGGATGTGGAGAGACAGGAACGCTTATTCACTGGTGGTAGGAATGTAAAATGGTACAACCACTGTGGAAGTCTGTTTGGTGGTTCCTAGGGTAGTTAAATCTAGATCTACCATGTGACCCTGCAATACCACTACAAGGTATATAGCCAGAAGAACGGAGAAAAGTGACATGAACAGACATCTTCACACTGATGTTAATAATAACATTATTCACAATTGCCAAAAGATGCAAACAACCCAGGTGTCCATCAACTGACGAATAGATAAACCAACTGTGGTATATACACACACGATAAAATATTATTCAGCTGTAGGAAGAAATGAAGTCGTAAAGCATATGACAATGTGGATGAGCCTGGAGGACATTCTGTTCAGTGAAGCAAGCCAGGCACAAAAGGACAAGTATTGTATTATTTCACTATTATGAAGTAAATATAAAGAGCAAACTCACAGAGTTAGTAGCTAGAATATAAGTCACTAGAGAATTGAATGTCATTAGAGAATGGAAAGCTGAGGTTTAATCTGTGCAGAATTGGTAAAAAATGTGTTTATAAACGTTTGAAAATGAATAGAAATAGTGAAAGGACATCATAGGATTTGTAGCACTAACATATGAGTATGACAGGGGTTTTGTGGGTTTTTTTTGTTTTGTTTTGTTTTTGAGTAATGAAAATGCTGTAATATTAATTGAAGTGATGAATGTGCAACTCAGTGATTATACCAAATGCCATTGACTGTACACTTTAATTATATGATTCATGAACAAAAAAATAATTGGGTGGGTTGGGAGAAAAATACATCAAATGTAAGATATGGACTATAGTCAGTAATAATACTTTGACAATGCTCTTTCATAATTTGTTATGTTTCACAACCATTCAAGATATTTGTGGTGGAGTGATGTATGAGAGCCCTGTATGATGGTTTTGTTGTTGTTTCATTTTTGTTTTGTTTTGTTTTTAAGATCTATTTTATTTCTCCCCATCCCCTTGGTTTTTGCACTTGCTGTGTCTGTTCATCTTCCTTGTTTCTTTAGGAGGCACTGGGAACTGAACCCGGGACCACCACTGTGGGAGGGGGGTGCCTAATTGCTTGAGCCCCCTTTGTTCCCCTTGTATGATGTTTTGCATGTTTGTTTTGTAAGTTCCCAACTTTTACACCATACACTTATCATTTATGTATGTTCATGTATGAACAATATACTTCAATACATTTTTTTAAATGAAAAAAAAGGTGAATAAAATAGGTCTTATCCTCAAAAACTCACAGTCTGGTGAAAGGACAGAGGTGCACAGAGCAAGAATATCCCAGCATGGGCATGAGTAGCTTGAAATTGCTGAAATATGCCCTATTTGTCTTCAATTTGCTCTTTTGGATCTATGGCTGCTGCATTTTGGGCTTTGGAATCTACTTCCTGATCCACAACTTCAGGGTGCTCTTCCATTACCTCCCCTCCCTCATGATGGGCAATTTGCTCATCATCATGGGCTCCATTACCATCATAGTTGCCTACCTTGCCTGCATGGACTCCATCAATGAGAACAAGTACCTGTTTATGTCATTCTTTTTCCTGCTGCTGATTATCCACTTTGCTAAAGTGACCTTGGACATCCTGCTCTTTGTGTACAAACAGAAGTTGAGTGAGTATGTGGCTGAGGATCTGTCCAGGAGTATCCAGCATTACTACTCAGACAACAGCACCAAGGCAGCATAAGACTGCATCCACTCATTTCTGCAATGTTGTAGAATAAATGGCACAAGTGATAGGGCCAATGTTCTGCCAGAACCTTGCTCCTCAGATTCACAAGTTAAGGGTTGCTACATGAAACTAGAACTGTGGTTTCATTCCAGTTTCCCATATGTCAGAATCATCACCATCTGTGTATGTGTGATCCAGGTGTTGGGGGCATCCTTTGCACCGACCCTGAACTTCCAGATTGGTAAAAACAAACAGATCCTAGGGCTGTAACCTGCACCTGATATGTGCTAGAAAGATTTGTTTCATCCATCTCTGGAAATCCAAAACCACATGTAGCATGAAGCCCTAAATGACCATCTCCTGAATTGGCACCTTTTCCTCCTCCCACTTCTTCCTTATTTTAGTCCTTGTCTCATGCAACCACAGAAGAGGGTGTTGGCCAGGCACTTCCCATCTCAGGCAGTAAACCAATCATATGCCCAGTTGTGGCAGCAACTATGTCCCTCAAGGTAATGATATTAATACCTGAGGGTTTTTCAGACTTGAGAGGACAAGAGAACTTCTGGCACTAACAGCTCAAGATCAAAGGATGGGTCCAGGATTTGAATTTTGGTATATTCCTATTGTCAAACCAGTCTCCAGCTTCTAGATCATGCCTAGTTTACTTTCCAAAGTCAAGCATGAGACAAGTTGAAGGAAGTTCTGGGGCCAGACTCACTGGGTAATTGTCACAACCTTCTATTTTCTTTTGACTGGGGGCTTTGGATAGAGGAATGATGATGTGCTCTTTCTCTAAATGGCAAGATTTCTTTTACTTTCCTTATTAAAGTGCCTTGCTGATTTATTCTAAGTCTTTCCAAAAGAAACTATCCAGTGATTCATATCCTGACTTCAACTAGTCTCTTAGCCTGTGATTCACATTGCCCTGGAGGAACCCAGGAGCACAAGTATGTCTGGTAGGTTAGCTGATAATCACATGCAGAAGAATTCTGGTGTTATTACCTTATAAGATAAGGTTTTATAAATGTATTATTTAAAATCTTCAATAAATAAAAAAGCTTATGGTCTCAAAAAGGACATATAACCATTCATAATAGGAACCATTACAATTATTGTGGGATTTATAGTATACGTAGAAGTAAAATATATAACAGTAGCACAAAGGAAAGAAAGAGAGAAAAAGAAATAAACTGTCATAACTTTCATACCATATGTGAAATAGTATTATATTACTTGAAAGTAGATAGTGCTAAGTTTAAAAGTTATATGTATGTCCTACAGCAGTCAATTTAAAATGCTATAAGCCAAAAGTGGAGAGAAAATGAAATCAGAAAAAAAAAAACATTCAATCCGGAGGAGGTCAGGACAAGAAAAAAAACAGGAAGAAAAGCAGTTGAGATGTATAGAAAACAAATAGCAAGACAGTATACTTAAACCTACCCAGATAGATTATTATATTAAATATAAATAGTTTAGACAATTAAAAAGCAGAGGTTGCCCAATTGAATTTTTTTTAAAAAATAATTCAAGTATTTACTGTCTGCAAGAAGAAACCCACTTTTAATATGAAGGTATAAGTGGGTAAAATTAAAAGGAGGGGGAAAGACAGAACATATAAATGTTAATCAAAAGAAAACTGAAGTACCTAAATTAGTATCAGATTAAGTAGATTTTAAAATAAGTATTACTATAAAGACGAAATTTCTTAAATATAAGGAGGTCAATGCAAGAGGATATAACAATTCTAAATTTGTATGCATCTGTGGTGTTTTGAAGCTGTATATCCCAGAAAAAACATGTTCTTAATGTTAATCCATTCCTGTAAGTGTGAATCCATTGTAAGTAGGACCTTTTGATTAGGCTACTTCAGTTAAGTGTGACTCACCTCATTCAGGATGGGTCTTAATCCTCTTTATAAACAGAATGAATATATATATAGAGAGAGAGAGAAAGAAATAAAGCCACAGAAGCAAGAAGCTAACAACAAAACCAGAAGAGAAGGGATAGACCAGCAGATGCCACCACGTGCCTTGACATTTGGCAGAGGAACCAAGGATCACTGGCAGCCAGTTGTCAGTTGATGATGCCTTGATTTGAACATTTTCCCAACCTCAAAACTGTAAGCTAATAAATTCCCATTGTTTAAGCTGCCCTATTTCATGGTATTTGCTGGAGCAGCCTAGGAAACTAAAACAGCATCTAATTACAGATCTTGAAAATACATAAAACAAAAACTGATATCATTAATAGGAAAAATAGAAAAACTTAAAAATATACTAGAGATGTAAACTCTCCTCTTTTAGTAAGTGGTAGCACAAGTAGACAGAAATATATAGAGAAAATATAGATGACTTAAGCAATACTATCAACCAACTTGACAAAACTGACATTTGTAGAATATTACCTCTAACAATAGCAAATCGCACATTCCTTTTAGGTGCACATGGAGCATTCACCAAGATAGATTATATTCTATGCTATAAAACAAGTTTCTATAAATTTGAGAGAATTTATGTCATATACAGTATATTCTCTCACTAGAAAACTAGAAATGAATAACAGAATGATATTGGGAAAATCACCAAGTATTTGGAAATAAAACAATTATGAAAAAATTACACAATTTATCAGGAATGGAAAGGAATGAGATGAATAACACTATAGATACTACAGGCATTAAAAGAATACTAAGAAAACATTATGAATAACGTTATTCCAATAAATTTAATAACTTACATGAAATGGGCAAATTCTTTAAAACAAAAACCTACCAAAGCTCATTCAAGAAGAAAGCGAGAACCTGAGTAGCCCTATATTCATTAAAGATACCAAATTTATAAGCTCAAACCTTCCCAAGGAAAAAAGTCTAGGCCTAGATGACTGCATTGGCAAAGGCTATGAAATATTTAAACAAGAAATAATACTAATTTTACACAAACTCTTACAGAAAGTAAGAGATGAAGAAATACTTGTCAACCAATTTTATCAGGCCCTCATTACCCTGATAGCAAAACCAGACAAAGATTTTACAAAACAAAAAAAAATGATCAGTTATTAGCATAGATACAAAAATCCTTAACAATATATTAACAAATCAACTCTGTCAATATATAAAAAAAGAATAATCAAGTAGAGTTTATCTCAGGAATTAAAAATTAGTTCAACATTTAAAAAATCAGGCAGTGAAATTCACCATATTAAGATAGTAAAAAGAAAAGCTGTATGATTATCTTAGCTGCAAAAAATCATTTGCCAAAATTCAACAACCATTCATGATATAAACTTTCAACAAATTAAAAATAGAAAAGAACTTCCTCAACCTGATGAAGGGCATCCATTAAAAACATACAGCTGGGAAGCGGATGTGGCTCAAGCAATTGGGCTCCTGCCTACCACATGGGAGGTCTGTGGTTTGGTTCCCAGTGCCTCCTAAAGAAGACGGTGAGCTGGTATGACAGGCAGGCATGGCAAGCTGACACAACAAGATGACGCAACAAGAGACACAAGAGGAAAAACATAACGAAAGACACAACAAAGCAGGGAATGGAGGTGGCTTAAGCGATTAGGCATCTCCCTCCCACATCAGAGGTCCCGAGTCCGGTTCCCAGGTCCTCCTGAAGGAACAAAGAAGATGAACAGACACAGCAAGTGCAAACAACAAGGGGGTGGGGAGAGATAAATAAATAAATCTTAAAAAACAAACATACAACTAACATACTTCATGGTAAAAGACTGAATCCTTTCCTCCTAAGACAATGAAGTCCACTCTCTCCATCTTTATTTAACATTGTTCTAGCAAGATTCTAGCGAGAGCAATAACAAGAAAAAGAAGTAAAAGGCATACACATTGAAAAAGAAGAAGTAAAATTGTCATTTTTATAGAGAATACTATTGAGTCTGCAAATTTAAAAAGGTAACAGAAATGAAAGTTAGTTTAATAAGGTCTCAGAATAAAAAGCCAATATACAAAAATTAATTGTATATTCATTATGCCAGCAACAAATAATTGAAAATTGAAATTTTTGAAAAGCACCATTTATTTGTAAGATTAAAATATATGAAATATTTAGGAATAAATTTAACAAAATATTTAATATACGCAAGACCCATACACTGAAAACTACAACTCTATTGAAAGGAAGTAAAGACGACTTAGCTAAATGGAGAGAGATATTATGTTTATTGATTGGAAGTCTCAATGTTGTTAATATGTAGATTTCCCCCAAATTAAACCATATATTTGATTCAATCCCAATCAAAAAGTCCCCACAGATGTTTTTGTAGGAAAGAACAAGCCGATTCCAAAATGTAAAAGAAATGCAAAGGACCTAGAAGAGCCAAAATATGTTTTTTTTGTTTTTGTTTTTTTTTTTTTGGATTTTTTTTTAACTTTATTTTGTACATTTAATAATTGAAAACATAAGCAATAAAAAACTAAAAAGTAAACACAGATGAATAAATATATACATTTCTCAATTAAATGTAATGGATACATGTAAATTTTTGTTGTTTTGTTTTTTGTTTGTTTTTTTTTTGTTTTTTTGTGTGTGTGAATCAAACAATATATTACACGATATATTTGGTTCATAGTAATGCATTCATACAGTATTTGTCCTTTTGTGTCTGGCTTGCTTCACTCAACATAATGTCCTCCAGATTCATCCATGTTGCCATATGCTTTATGACTTCATTTCTTCTTATAGCTGCATAATATTCCATCATGTGAATAGACCACAGTTTGTTTATCCATTCATCTGTTGATGGACACCTGGGTTGTTTCCAACTTTTGGCAATGATGAATAATGTGGCTATGAACATTGGTGTGCAGATGTCTGTTCGTGTCACTGCTCTCAGTTCTTCTGGGTATATACCCAGTAGTGGTATTGCAGGGTCATGTGGCAAGTCTATATTCAACTTCTTTAGGAACTGCCAAACAGTCCTCCATAGTGGTTGTACCATCCTGCATTTCCACCAACAGTGAAGAAGTGTTCCTATCTCTCCACATCCTCTCCAACACTTGTAGTTCTCTGTCTTTTTAATAGTGGCCATTCTGATAGGTGTGAAATGATATCTCATTGTAGCTTTGATTTGCATTTCCCTAATCATGAGTGATGTTGAGCATTTCTTCATGTGTTTTTTTGCCATTTGTATTTCTTCTTCGGAGAAATGTCTATTCAAAGTCTTTGGCCCATTTTTTAATTGGGTCATTTGTCTTTTTATTGTTGAGCTGTAACATCTCTTTATATATCCTGGATATTAAACCCTTATCAGATATGTGACAAAATATGTTTTAAAAGAACAAGGCTAGAGGTCTTACAGTACCTGATTTCAAGACTTAAAATAAAGCTACAGTCATCAAAACCATGTGGCACTAGAATAAAGACAGGCATATAGAACAATGGAACAGAACAGAGGTGCAGAAATAGATGCACCCTTGTGGTCAATAAATTTTCAACAGAGTACCAAGGTAATTCAATGGGAAAATTATGACCTTTTCAAAAAATGGTGCTAGAACAATTGGTTATCCATATGTAAAAAGTATACTTAATCCTTACCTCTCTCCAAAATATATCTCTAAATGGTTCAGAGACCTAAATGTAAGTACTGAAACCATAAAACTTTTAAAAGAAAACATAGGAGAAAATCTTTGTAAACTTGAGTTGGGTATAGATTTATTGTATAGGACACAAAAAGTATGAATATTGATAAAAAATTGATAAATTGGAGTTTGTCAAAACTCAAAAGGTTTTATTTTTAAAAGATACTGTAAAGAAGATGAACATGCAAACCACAAAATGCGAAAAATATTTGCCAAACATATATCTGATAAAGGCTTGTATCCAAAACATACAAAAAATTCTTATAATTCAAACTGTTAAATTATAGGGGACATATTTATATAGAAATTTAACTAAAGAAATTCTACAAATAGCCAGTAATCATATGAAAATATAGTTATCATCATTAGTCAGTGGAGAAATGCAAATTGAAGTCACAATGAAACACCACTACCCACTCACTGGAATGGCTAAAATTAAAAAAGACCGACAATGCAAAGTATTGGTAAGGATGTGGAGTAACTACCATGCTCATATATTTCTATGAGAATACAAAATAGTGTAGTTCTTTGGAAAACAATTTAGCAGTTTCTTATATAAACACATACTTACCATATGATCCAGAAATTTCTCCTGGCTGTTTACTCTAGAGAAATGAAAATATGTATTCACAAAAAGACTTATAGTCAAATGTTCAGAGCAACTTTATTCAAAATAGCTCAACTCTAGAAACAAATCAAATTTTCAACGGGAGAATGGATTAAAAAAAAATTGTGATATGTCCATACTCTGGAATACTACCCGACAATACAAAGGAGCACCAAAACTTGAATGAATTACAAAAACATTAGGCTAGGTCAAAGCAGTCAGACACAAAGTCTACACACCATGCAAGTCCCTTTTTAGGAAATTCTAGGAAATACTACAGTGACAGAAAACAAATCAGTGATTGCCAGGTGGTGGAGATAGAGGGAGGGGACTGACTGCAAAAAAAGGCACAGGGGAACTGTTTGGGGTGAAGGATTATTTTATATTGTTATTGTGGTATAATCACATTTGTCAAATTTAACAGAAATGTATACTTTAAATTGGCACATATTATTTTGTATAAATTACACCTAAACAAAGGTGATTTTAATTTTTTAAAAAGCTAATCCTACTAGGAGAATAGATTGCTAATGGACAAGAATTTAAGCAGGAGACTAAGAAATGAATTTCCTCAATGGGACAAACGAGAGATGAGAGTGGTAGCAGTGGCGATGGAAAGAAGTAGATAGATTTGTAACGCATTTTAGAGGTAGAATCAAATGTACTTGCTGGTATAGTAGTAGCTAAGCATGATGCAAAGAGGAAACAAGAACATCACATAGATCCTTGAATGGAGCAGTTGGGTGGAATGCAGAGCTATCTGTGATTAGATAAATCTATCAGGAATTCAATTTCAGCTTATTCAAGTTTCAGATGCCTATAAGACATCTAATTGAAGCTGTCATAGGCGGTTGCATATATAAATCGGGAGGTCATTGCTCCTGTGATGTTTCATCTAAACAGAGACTAAAAATATAATTACAGTTGTAATAAGTGCTACAAAGTGTAAATGTATTAATTTAAGCTGGGGAGGCAGGGAAGACTTTGCTGGAGTTAAGAATAATTAATTCCAAACATGGAAATAAGGCAAAACGATGATTGCTTAATATTTTTATATCATACCAGAGCATATTTTTATTAAGCCTTCTTGAGTTTTATCTTTCTGGGGAAAAAAAAAAAAATCCACCACTGACAAGTGACATTTTACAGACCTGGTAAGGTATCAAGATTTTACGGTAGGGAGGCGGCTGTGGCTCAATCAGTGGGGCTCCCGTTTACCATATGGGAGGCCCCGGGTTCGGTTCCCAGGGCCTCCTGGTGAGGGCAGAGCCCGCCCGCGCGGCGTGGTTGGCTGGCCCGGCGGGCACGAGCAGCAAGGGGGGGATAAATGAATAGATAAATAAAATCTTTTAAAAAAAAAAAAAAAAAAAAAAGATTTTACGGTAAAGAAGGAAAAGTTAGAGTTTTATTGCTCCCGTAGGCCATTAATCAGTTTTGCACATAACAGCACTCTTATTTTGCCATTCCTTTCTTGTCAAACTATTCCTAAAAGTATCTTGGAACCATCTCTATCTACATTGTCCCTGCTGGTTCTGTCATCCATGAATTAAATATAATTTAAACTCATGCACACATATTACTGTTTGAGTAATATGGGGAAAAATATTTATCCTAAGATCAAAAGAGTAATTGTTGGCTGGATAATGCTCATTGGGTGTGTTGGGGAAAGGGAGATTGCAGGAAGGTTTTCTAGGCAAAATCAAACCGCAGTGCAAAGCCAGAAGTTAAAATAAACAAACTCTAAGTTCAGGAACTAGAAAAAAATAGGTGAAAAATCTTAAGTAATGAGAAGAGCAGAGAAAGTATAAGATGAAGCTAATGAGAGAAGTGTGGATTTTTCAACAATGGAACAACAGAAGGGTCCACTGAAGGATTTATACTGGGGAGGGACTTAATAGAGATCGTGCTGAGTGAAATGTAGAAAGCAAAATAGAAGGAAGCAAGGAGTGTGGTCTACGATGTGAGCTGTGGTCTATGCTTGGTGGCAAGGCCCCAGGATGCGTATATCCACTATGGGTGACGTGTCACACTGATGAAGGATGTTTATGTGGGATGTTGTGGGAGGTGTGGGAGGTGGGGAACTTGGGAATGCCTGTAATTTCTGTGTAATATTTAGGTAATCTAAGCACCTTAAAAAAATATATATATATATATAAAATAACATTTATGTAAGCAAATGCACATATATGCATATATATTTACATATCATTTTACAAATATTGGTATATATTGTGAAAAACTTGATCTTTACCCACAATAAATAAATAAATAAATAAATAAATAAATAAAAAGTTTGATTTGGAATAAACTCTCAGAATGCTCTTGAAGTCATCTAGGCAAAAACGGGGGAGCAGGGCAATGACAGTCAAGAGAGAGCTTGGAGATGAAATCAATACAATTGGTTATAGACAAATGTGGAAGGGGAGACTAGGGAAGCTCCCAGGTTTCTGACTGCAGCAGTGTCCTGCAGAGCAGCAGCTGTGCTGGCTTGCATCTCTGACTCACTAGTTACTGCAGGGAAAGAGCAGGTGTCATCTTTAGCTGTGCCCGTGCACTCAAGGGTGTGGAGCCTGCCTGGGCCAGTTGACCCGGAAATGTGATACTCCCTCTTCCTCCACTGCAGCCACTGCCCTGGGCACTGGCATGATGCTGGTTGGCAACGATCATTCCCCTTGATCACTTGCCCAGATACCTCCTAGGCCACAAAAATAATCTTCAAATTAGGCAACTGACACAATACAAACAGTGGGGACCTCTGAGTCACGGCCATTTTCTCTTCCCCTATCTTCTCTCATGGTCCCATTAGTTCTCTTCCTGTGTTTTCAAACACAGAAGGGTGAGTCATCCCTTCCTGGATGAAGGAACTATTTGCTCTAACACGCCTACCCCTCACTCTTTAGCGACCTGAATTCTCCTGGGGAACCCCCACCTACCTACCAGCTTCTCCACTTATGAAACTTGAACATGACAAGTTAAAACTAGCCCTCCTTCCTGAACAACAAAATGTAATTGCCTTTACAGGACTCTCAATCTTCCAAATACAAAAAGCCAAAGGTGGGAGGGGTGTTGCAACTCTATCCATTCCTCTACAGGATTTCACCACCCACGAGTCCCCCCGTGGCTCTCTAAATACTTTTTATTTATTCAGGAAAGATTGTAGACCACCTACTATGTATCAGCCTGTCTGCCAAGCACTGGGGTTACAATAATGAGTAAAAGTCAAATGTTCCTGGCTTCGTGGAACTTACGTTTCTAGGGGGAGGACAATTAGCAAGTAAACAAATGAATAAGCAAGAAAATAGATTATGGTAAAAGTTATTAATAAACAGAATGATGAGATAGCAACTAACTAGGGGAGGACACATCAAGGAAGCTCTTTCTGAGTAGGTGGTATTTAGGCTGAAACTTGAAGGATGAGGATGAACTTGCTTTGTGTTCACTACAAATGATCCAATAAAAATCCGGCATACATTTAGTGTTCTGGATGTGATTAGGGTTGACGAGGTTAAGGGGATGAGGGCTGTTTGGGATCAGTGAAGGTCATGTGAAGGCAGGGGTGATGCTGTGGCCATAACTTAATGCATAAAGCTGTGCGAGGGAAGATAATATTTTGAAAAAATACAAATGTGATTTTTCTCGTTTGCCTTTTTAGAAAAATGACCTTCTTTCGAGTAAACCCAAAATATTCTGTTGGAGGGGGTGGGCTCAGGGAGGTCCGAGTTGGCTCAGGATTGTCAAAGAAATGAAAACAGCAGGAGTTATTATTCAACTTCTAACAGTCTCCTGAATTTTGCAGCACAACAAAAGACTAGAAAACAGACATAGCTGAGAAAAGGAGTTTCTAAATTGTTAACTCATAAACTGTGTCAAACCTGATGGACTAGATCACAATTAGGTAGAGTGGAACACCTGCCCTTTCCTGCCCCAAGGGACTGTGGAGAAAGGAAAGCACAGAGGAGGAAAGGAGAGGAGAGGATGGCAGGCCTCAAAGTGCTCCCAGTTGCCAGGAAGTGTGTTGGGTAGGCTGAGGGGAACAAGGGCACTGCTCCTTTCCCTATTGGGACTCTGGGAGGAGACCCCGGTGCAGGGCAGCCTCACGCCCACAGGCAGGCCACTGCGCGACTTCGAATGCTGCTGCTCCCTGGGAACAGCTGGTATTGGAAGGCTGGTTGCTTCCAATTAGTCCTGGTACTTTTATACTCTCAAAACAAGTTAATAGGCAAAGATAATGAAGAAATAAAAATAAAGGCACAGGAAATGCAAGCCTTAGATTTGATTTGGTTTGGTTTTGTAATTAGATTCGACAAAATTACCCTGTCGAATTACTTTAAAACTTTCTAAACCCTTACTCAGTTTCCGAATTTATCTCATTGTAGGCAAATAACTGAGTATGGGGCTAACTCTGACCGCTGGACCTTGGCTGAACCACACTTTCTGTAGCACCGGCTGAGAAGGCTGAGGAGCAGTCAGGAGGAGGGGCTCTCATTTGCCTTTCGGAGCCTCCCTGGGTGATTGTGTTCCTAGGAACCGCCCTGGGGAGCCCCAGGAAGTGAGGAGGGAGTCCTTGCAGCTGCAACCAGACGCATCTTGGGAGATGGAGCGGAGACTCTGAGCTGGGCTTTTAGAAAGCATGGGGGTCCCACAGAAGGCCTGCACCTTTACCAGTGCCTTCCAGCACCAAGATACTTTACTTGGCCAGGCAGATAATTTCTGTGTCATCATCTAAGAGTGTTTCTTTTGACAACACTGGGTAAGAGGAAGAAGAGACTAACTGAAGATTACTGCCCCCGAGAAGAGTGGAATTGCTTTTCATACCCGGAAGAACTCCAAGCTTCTCCAGTCTCCCTAAATTACCCTGTGAGATGCTGTTATTTAAACAAATATCTTCAGGATCCCCTACTACTACCCCAAACAAGGTCTTACAGGTACCCCTTGGCCACATGCCCAGAGCCAGCAGCAAAGGCTGCCTTTTATTATTTTATTCCTACTGGTATACAGGCTTTCTGGCCTGAAGTAAAAGGGAGTGACAAAGAAAAATACCATAACTGATGGGGAAGGTTCCAACTCCTCTGAGCCTACAACTAGACCTGGATCAATAAAACAGTATTTTATATTTAGCACTATTACTTCTTTGGAAAGAAGAGAGAAAAATCTAAGAGAGTAGACTAGTGCCAGAAAAACCCACACAAGGATAACCATTGCTTACCCCCTTTTCAGGTTGGCTGATTCCCCTTTCTTCCTTTCTCTCTTTGCCACAGAAACCAGAGTTCTGGATGCTTCCTCCACTTCACAGCTGCCACCACTTGGAATTTCCACACCTACTAAGCTTGGTTAGAAGAGGACACAGCTGCCCCAGATACCCTTTTTCTATCAACCTACAAAGACAAGCACACAGACTCTTTATTAATGAGGGAAATACAAAAAATATGAGACAATCACAAAGATTATAGTTTCTAAGGACCTTGGTCTTGTTCAGCTGTTACTGATTAATGGGCTCTCGTCCTCAATTAGAGTAGGATTCACCTGAGATTTGTCCCACCTCCAGCTTTCCTCTAATAGAGCCTCCCTTCTGACTGTCAGATTTAACAGTTCCCAAGAGCCAATCAAGGTAAAGCAAAGCAATAGTGTCCCTCTGGGGAAGCGGATGTGGCTCAAGCATTTGGGCTCCTGTCTACCATATAGGAGGTCCAGGGTTCAATTCCTAGGGCCTCCTGGTGAAAAGCAAGCTGGCCTGCGTGGCAAGCTGGCCCAAGCGGAGTGCTGGCCCATGCAGAGTGCTGGCACAGTAAGATGACACAACAAAAAGAGACACAGAGGAGAGACAATGAGAGACACAGCAGAGCAGGGAGCTGAGAAGGCGCCAGAGATTGAGCACCTCTCTCCCACTCCGGTATGTCCCAGGATCGGTTCCCAGTGCCACCTAAAGAGAAGACAAGCAGACACAGAAGAACACACAGCAAAGACATAGAGAGCAGACAATGGGGGAGGGGGGGGCAGAAATAAATAAATCTTTAAAAAATATATATAGTGTCCCTTTGGTCCTATATGAACTGCTTCTATATCTGAGGACTTTTAGATTAGAAAACTGCCAAATAGGCCAGTAACAAGTACAGGATTTAGTGGCTCTGGGCTTATCATCACTGCCTGAACCATCAGCAGCTTCCCAGGAGGTCTGGGCAAGGGTGACCTGAAATCTGGAGGGACTCCCTCACTTTAAACTTCCCTCCAGAGGCCTTTGCAGAAATCAATTGGATCTGAAACTTGTTTACAGATGAAGAGTTTTGAAGGACATCTCACTGAGTAGACAGTTGTTCACCCTCAAATGTCTCCCTTTTGTGACTTCCTATTACTAACCCACTCTGCCTTGTGCATTTGGACATACCAGGCTGGACTGGTAATGAACTGCTGATTAAATCAAACATCATGAGTGTTTGAAGGAGGAAAGGATAAGAGTTTGAATGATACATTTCGTCAGCACAAAGCAGCAGAAAAGTGTATAGGAAAAATTACCCTGAGCTAGGGGTCTGAAAGCTATCGTTTCTAGCTTAACCATAATAGTTGTGTGATTTTAGACAATTTACTTTGTATCTTTAATCTCAGTTGCCTCATCAATAATATGAGGAAAACAGGGTTTTTCTAATGTCACAAATGAGCTCCATCCAATTTATGTGCTGCCTCAAATTTGTTGGGCCCAACTCCCCCTCACTCCCAACCTCCACCTCTCCTTCTCCAGCAGCTGCTTGCCTAAGTCCTCTCCTCACATCCCCAGCCATCATAGCCTCCTTGAGGGGCAAGCGCTGGGCTTCCACACTTCCACACAGCCTCCATCACATCTGCCCAGCAGGAGTCAAAGTCCCAGCACCAATGTTGTACCCAACCAGACTCAAAAAGGCTGGGGTTTCCCCAGCAGCTGCCCAGAACCTGAAAGTCAAGAAGAATAACAAATAATGGGGTGAGCTTTGACCAATTAGAGGTAGGAAATAGGAAGCCACTGACAAATTCCTCACTGCTCCTTCCTCCCAAACCCTACAAACTGTTCTGAGGCGTGGTGGCTCTATATTGCCTCTCAGGAGATGTTCCAAGGGGGACACTGGCTGTGTCTCTTCGTGAAGCAGTGGCCACCCAGGTAATGCATTAACTTATATTTGTTTACCTTCCGTCATGGCTTTTCTTCCCTTTTTGACCCTCACTCTTTCTACGCTCAGATTCCACTCTCAATAAAGCCTTAACATATAAGCTTTGTTTCAGACGCTGTTTTTTAGGGAATTCAGACAAAGGTAAAAGGAGTGCTATGAAGATTATTGTGCTGAAAATAAACAGACTTCAAGGGGGGGGGTACGCAGAGCACATTTATTGAGCTAAAGTTGCATTAATGCAGGAGCAGCACCAAAAGCTGTTTCTGCTCAAAACGCTGGGCTGGGAGAGCAGCTTGTATGGTTGGTTGCTTGAGACAAAGGGAAGGTGTGGGGGAATGGGGAGGGATGAGGGAGACATGAGTTATGATGGCCGTGGGGGTGGGATGGGGACTGTCTGGGCAGGGTGTCCTTGAGGCCCAGTTCATTAATTAGCAACCAGGATGTTGGTGTAAGATTATGGCCATCTGGTGAAGTTCAGCAGACTTTGACCGTATCAGCCTGATTTCTTTGTTACAGTTGTTCTTTCTGGGCAGGGGCAGGCTCTCTATTAGCACCACAAAGGATCAGTGGTATGTCAATCCTGGTTCACGTAGCCTCCGTTTCTTCTTCTTAATCCCCTGGACAAAATGGAAGCTCAAATAAATCAAGATGGTTAGTAAAATGATTTATCACTCCAATTTCACGTTCCCTCCTTGGGTTCAAGGGAATTCTTTGACTCCCCAAAGACCACATATGGCTAGTTTGGGACTCTACAGGCTGATACCCTAAAGCTACAGAGGAGAGGAGAAAGAGTTTGGTGGCTTTGAGGCACTATGTGACCAAGTTGGTGATGTAAGTGAAAACAGGTCCGAGGAGAAGGATGGTGATCAGCATGATCAGCGGCGAGACCAGGGAATACAACCAGGAGGTGTTGGGCAGAAACCCCTTAACTGATTCCCATATGTCCCTTGGTTGCTGGTTTATGCTGTGAAGCCATTTGGCTTGCTTAAAGATTTCCTGGATGTTGGTCTCGACTTGTCTGGTGATGTTGATCCAGGTACAAGGATGTGTTGGCAACAGCACAGATGCCTCCTTCTTCTGCCAGTAGGTAATCTTCAGCTAAGTGGTTGTCCGTAGTTATGGCTACGAGGAACTGAGAGAGGTAGTTTGCCCTGTTTCTTTGGCTACGGCTTCAAGGATGACACTGAGGTTGCGGATGACATGTTCTTGGTATCCGAAACCTATCCAGGGGGCTAAAAGTCCAAGTATGAGCCCTATTCCAGCAAGAATTAAACTGATATCCCTTTTATTTTTTGTGGGAGGGATAAAGTTATAAGGTGGAAGTTGGGATTTATTACAGAGCCAGTTGTGCATAGTCCACCAGGCTCTGGATCTGTGAACAGGCAAGGAAATGCTACCAGCCCTAGAGTGGTATTGCATAGGAAGGAGAAACCTGAAGGGAGACAGAAAAGTCTTTGGTCCATAAGAGAATAAGCAAAAGAACGGGTTCAGTTCCCAGTGCCTCCTAGCAAACAAATGAAAAACCCAACTCAAGGGAGCCGATGTGGCTCAGTGGTTGTCCCACTTACAAGGTCCAGGTTCAATTCCCTGCCCGGTACCTAAAAAAAAAAAAAAAAAATAGCATAAGGTATAAGGGTCATTTTAGTTAGACAATGGGGCTAGGGGGAAAAAACAATGTTTGCTGTAGTCTGGATAAAGGCAGGGGAGTTAACTGCAGCAAAGAGAAGATAACAGAGTTAACAAGGGTCCCTAGGGGGCCAGGCAGGGTGTTCTTGCACTTGGGGGAGAACTATGCATTAGTTAAGAGACAAAAGGAATGAGTGTACTCAGCCCACTTCTGGAGTCCTGGGACAGGTGTCCGCATCAGATGCCGGCTGCTTCAGGACCCAGTGGAGCAGCAGGGTCAGGTCTCCGATGCTTTCAGTGGTCCACTCAGGTGATGGGGCTGGTTTTAGGTGCAATAGGTAAATCCAGGAGTCGATTCCTCAAAGCTTTGCGGCCATGGGGGTGGTAAGGAGGACTTGAAAGGGGCCTTTCCACCGGAGCTTAACTCCATGTTTTGGAGAATGCCATTTTTAACACACTTAATTTCCTGGTTGCACAGGCAGTGGAGAATTGTGGAGATCTGTAGAGAGAGACTTGGAAGCAGTTTTGTGGAGCTTAAAAAGAGTTTGTGAGAGTTTTTAGCAGTAGGTAGCCAGTGAGGAGCTAACTTTAGCAGTTTATGACCAGGAAAATAAGGCCATGGGTCTGTCAGTAACTACCTCGTATGGGGAAAGTCATTGAGGGCCAAAAGAGTGTCCCTGTAAATTCATGGGAACTAGGGGAAGAACTTTAACCCGGTGGCGGGGGGGGTCGCAAAATTGTTCAGTAAGTTTCCCTGGCTGTGTCTTGATTAGGCCATTGGTGCCTTCAACTAGCCCTGATGATTGGAGGCGCTGCAGGATGGGCGAAGTTGACAGGAGTTTACAGAGGGGTTGCCCTGTAAAGTCGGTGCCACAGTCAATATGGATTTTTAACAGAGTCTCCATGTTATGAGGCATAGAAATTGTGAGAGCTGAGTCTAGGGTTACTTTAGAGACTGCCTGAGCCAAAGCCACAGTGGCAATGGCTGCACATAGGCAGGAAGGCAGGCCTGGAGTTACCGCACCCCATATCTGGCCCATGGGGTGACAATGATCAGCGTGTCTTTGGGTTAGTACCCCACATGCATTCCTTCCTTTTTCGTTCACAGAGAGCTGGAAGGGGAGGGAGTATTTAGGAAGCCCCAGGAAAGTAGGTTTTAACAGTGCTTGCTGCTTGAAATTTGGAAAGGAAAGAACAAAGTGTTGGGGGAGAAAATGCAGTTATTTATGCTACAATTCACCCTGTCCCACAACTCTTACAATCTTTGTGCCACCGCTTCCTCAAAAGGCCCTGAGCATGGAACCGGGGGGGGGTTATAAACAGTAGTGCTGTGATATAAGGCCACAGCTACAATGTAAACAACAAGACAAGCAATTATAGGAGCTTGTGGGCTCTGGGAGTTGCCACCTAGAAGAGCGGCTCTTGTCTTAAAGGTAAGAGAAGGATATTCCAGGGGAGACCAAATATGCCAGATGCTGGCACGTATCCGCACTTCTAACTGTCCATTTGACCATGTGCTGTTGCTATAGTGGCAGCCCAGTCAAGCAAGAAATTAGAAGCCCTGTGAACCTGGAAGAGAAGCCTAAGGGTGTAAGCACAAATGTTTAGTAGGTGCCCGGAGGAGGCAGCTTCCTCTGTGAGTAATAGAACAGTGGGACTTTCTCCCATCAGCCCGAGGACATTTGCTTAGAGTGGGCAAGTTCCAGACTCACAGTTCCACACGTTAACCACACATTAGGGAAGCAGCTGTGGCTCAAGCAATTGAGCTCCCATTTACCATAAGGAGGAGCCAGGTTTGATCCCCGGGACCTCCTGGTTAAAAAAAAGAAAAAGAAAAAAGGCATCCCAAACCTGCACGGTGAGGCGCAGGGCCCCCTGCAGCAAAGTGACACACCAAAAAGACAATGATGCACCCAGATAGGGGAAAAACAAAAACAAAAACAAAAACACATGTTAACCCTCCAAAGGAGCAGGCCATAAGGCCAATTTGTTTTATCACCTGTGGCAGCTCCTCTATGGCCACGCTTTTGTGTAGCTATAGGGCTGCTTCTTCATCAGTTTTAGAGCTAGCTAACTTTAACCCTGGGTTCCAGGTGTCATACAGGTGTCATTTTTAGGGAGCTATTAGATTATACACAAAGAGTAAAGCATTTTAGGATTTAGAAATAGAGATCAGAGCCCAGGGAAAATTTGACTGCTGTAAGAGTTTACAATCTAGGCCCTAATTTCCTAAAGCTATTTCTAGAGATCATTAACTACAACTTAGAGTAGAAGTTTTGTTTCATTTTACTTTTAATCTTTTACGAAGATTATGTTAATCAACAGGCAAAACATAAACTTTTGCCTTGCTTTTCCTTTAAAGTCCCTTTTTGTTTACAGTGGGGTGACTGCATGCTCTTTTAGAGAAGCATCAGAGCAAAACAGTTTAACTGATAAGAGATTTTAGTTGTTTTCATAACATCACCCTTTTCTAAGAATAACTAAAACTATAACCAACAATATTATCAGACAGATCAGTATTAGAAAAGAATAGACAGTAAGAACTTTGAAAGTCTTTAAGAATTTTTTATACAATCCTCAAATATATAAGTAAATCACATATTTATTTCCTTCTTCATGTTTTCTCTTTTAGAAAGATACTGTTTGCCGCAAAAAACTTCAGCAGTACTGGAACAAAACTATTCTTCTTGTAAAGTTATGAAAACTTAAGATTCCCGATGGAATCAAGATTATCTTCTTGCTACCACCACCTTAATATAATTACACATTTACTGGAACATTAATATCCCCACCTTAAGAATTTATTACTTTTTTTTTTTTTTTAGGAGTTACTGGGGATTGAGCCCAGGACCTCGTACATGGGAAGCAGGTGCTCAACCACTGAGCTATAGCCGCTTCCCAATGACAGTTGGTTTTTTCATTTGTTTTGGTTTTTTTAGGAGGTACCAGGGAATGAACCCAGGACCTCATATGTGGGAAGCAGGCACTCAACCACTTGAGCTACCTCCGCTCCCCTCTTTCTTTCTTTCTTCCTTCCTTCCTTCCTTCCTTCCTTCCTTGAGCTGCATCCACTCCCCAAGAATATATTACTTTTTTGTTTGTTTGTTTGTTTGCTTTTTTGGAATATATTACTTTTAACAATTGGGTGATTCCTTAAAACTTCAAAGTGGTAAATGTAATATGGATTTTTATATGTATTAAGTGTATGTATTTCAGCACCTCACTTTTTACAAGGTGAAAGAACAAATTCTTTTAACAGTTTGCAATTAAAGATATCCTTAAGGGTTTTATTAGAATATTAGAGGTTGTAAGGTCTGAAAATTATGTTAAAGCAGGCTTCTATTTATCACAGTGACAAATAAGTTAGTAAAATAGTTGGAAAAGACTTAACTTTCAAAATAGCAGTGATTCTGTATTTTTTTTTAACCATAAAGGATATGATGAAGCCATTTTGATAAGGTACAGATTCTTTGTTCTTTATATTTACATTGATTATCTCAAAAGGACTTTTATATCCTTCCATTCAAAACAGACCAGCCATTTAAGAACAGAGAGAAAGTCAAATTTTAGTTTTGCATCAGAACACCATTTGGTAAACAAATCTTAATATAGATTAAAAACAGATTGAGGTAAGCAGATGTGGCTCAATCGATAGGGCTCCCGTTTACCACATGGGAGGCCCCGGGTTCGATTCCCGGCACCTCCTGGTGAAGGCAAGCCAGCCCGTGCGGCGCAGTGAGCTGACGCAGCAGGATGACCCAACAAAGGGAGACAAGCAGATACAGAAAAACGCACAGCAAATGGACACAGCAAGCACAAGCAGCAAGGGGGAATAAATAAATAAATAAATAAAATCTTTTAAAAAATTAAAAAAAAAACAAAACAGATTAATGTGGTGTCTGACAGGTTTTTCTGCTATAAAGTTACTTTTTGTTATCAGTATCAACTCCTAGATTACTACCGAATAATGATTTCCTAAAATCAGTCATTTACATTGTAATCTTTCAGTTTAGAAAATGCTTTTACAAGCTTCCCATAACCATCCATAACCACACAGACTAGTTACTTCATCTCAAGAAAAATTTCATCTTAAAATAAGCTTATTGAATTACAGTCAGCAATAAGCAAAATTCACTTCCACTAACCTTTCTACAACTAGCCATATGCATTCAAGTCTTGTCCTATGTATTTCCATTGTGATTTTTGGAAAACCAGCCATCTAGTCTTAGGACAAAACACACTCCCTCAAACAAGCTTTCACAAACCTTCTACTTCTTCATATCCACTTATGTCTTGTCTTATATCACTCATTCGGTTCTGTGAAAAATTAGTCATTTCAATTTTAGGCAAAACAATTAATTTTTAAAAGACATTTGTAACAATTTCATTAACCAAAAACTTAGTGTTCATCACCTTAAATATTTAACAGACTTAATGCTACCTTATTTTATTAGTATCCATATAAGCCTAGGGAGATTATACATGAGTAGAATAAAAACAAAATAATGATAGTTTACATGAGAAATGTTTTATTTTCTTACTTTTTTCTCCATAAGCTAAAACTTCTTTGTTTTCATAATATCTTAAAATTAAATTTTAAACTTTAAAATTGTGAACAATCTCAAAAGCATATTGATTATCAGGCTCTGGAAAATATAATTGTTTAATTTGTTTCAGTCATAGTTTAGAAAAACTTTTCTATAGCTTTTAAGGATCTTTTCTTTACTTACTAAAATCTGGATTACTCTCATATCAAAGCTGTTAAATTTACTTGGGGAATTACAGGACAGACTGTACAAAACAAGATTTATTCTGTAATATCCCCTCTGTCCCTATTATTTTAACTTCCAGGCCTAGTACACAGAATTCTAAGCTAAACTCACATCTCCCCTATTTTTCCACACCTAGCCCATCCCCCATGGTTTCCAAAACCTGTTTTTAAGGTTAGGAGAAGACCTTAAAAAGATCCTATACAAATATTATGGAATAATTCAGAAAAACTTTTTAGCTTTTTTCCTTTAAATAGTTCCTTTAGTCAGATTTTATATGACTGTTTGTCCTGTTTGGCTTTTCTAATTTGGGCTCCAGGAGTATTCATTTACGAATCTAAGTGCTTACTTAGTTTTTAGCAATTTGAAGGGGGCTCTTTTAAGAATTTTTATTTGTTAATTTATAATTACCATCAAGAGGTAGGAAAATATACATTAAACAGACACAAACCACAGAAATACGGAAGTACAGAAATATAAAACGTACTGACTGACTGTTTCCCATGATGGCAGAGAAACAGTAAAGAAGCACAAACAGAAGAGAATTTTCTTCACTGACAGTCAAAAACAGAGTCTGTGACAGAGGCCCCAACCAGACTTTAGCTCAACAAACAGATTTTGACCTCAACTGCAACATGGCAGGAGTCCAAAGATCTGAGACAGGCTGGCCAGGTGAGCCAGGAGATGACCCCAGAGAGGATAGAACACAAAGGATTTTTGTAAGTACCTTGCTTCTCTCTGAGGCATTGTTCCAGCTGCCACCTTCAGATCCCACTTCTGACACCAAATACTGTTGTGCTGAAAATAAAATAAACAGACTTAAAAGGGGGGGTGGGGGTGGAGGATGCAGAGCATGTTTATTGAGCTAAAGTTGCATTAATGCAGGAGCAGCATCAAAGGTGGTTTCTGCTCAAAAGGCTGAGCTGGGAGAGCAGCTTATATGACTGCTTGAGACAAAGAGAAGGTGTGGGGGAATGAGGACAAATGAAGGAGACATGAGTTATGACTGCAGAGGGAGGGGAGTTGTGAACTGTCTGGGCAGGGTGTCCTTGAGACCCAGTTCATTAATTAACAACCAGGATGTTGGTGTAAGATTGTGACCATCTGGTGAAGATCAGCAGACTTTAATGGTGTCAGCCTGATTTCTTTGTTATAGTTCTTCTTTCTGGGCAGGGGCAGGGCTCTCTATCAGCACCACAAAGGATCATTGGTATGTCAACCTTGTTCACATAGCCTTTGTTTCTTCTTTTTAATCCCCTGGATAAAATGGAAGTTCAAATAAATCAAGATGGTTAGTAAAATCATCTATCATTCTAATTTCACAAGATCAAATAATCAAAGTATGGGAAAGCTAGTTTGTAAGAGTTAAAGTAAACATATGGCCATAAAAAGTTCACTACATCTTGAACAATAAGTAAAGAGATACAAAATGATATGGCCAGCACTTGCTGCTGAGATATTTATAGGGCATTATGGCACAGAAAGAAAGGAGCACTTTAGCTGGAGTTGCTGAGATATTTATAGGGCATTATGGGGAAGCGGCTGTGGCTCAATCAGTAGGGCTCCCGTTTACCATATGGGAGGCCCCGGGTTCGGTTCCCGAGGCCTCCTGGTGAAGGCAAGCCCGCCCGGATAGCTGACCCAGCGAGCACAAGCAGCAAGGGGGGGATAAATGAATAAATAAATAAAATCTTAAAAAAAAAAAAAAAAATATAGGGCATTATGGCACAGAAAGAAAGGAGTACTTTAGCTGGAGTGGGGGAGGGGGTGAGGTAGAAGATGGAAAAGCCCCCCAAAAAGTACTTTACAACAGAGATAGTGCCCAGGCAGATAATAAGAGAAGGGCATTTCAGGCAAAGAAAGCAGAAATGTGACATTGTATGAAAATCTGAGAAAGCAGGTGAAGTCTGAGGAATTTCAAAAGGGAATGAGGTCAAAAGTATAGGGAAGGTCAGATCATGAAGAACCTTGCACACCACACTCAAGAGCTAAGACTTTTTCTTGAGGGTAGAAGAATTGAATCAAAGCAATGATGTAATCAAGTCTGGTAAAAAAGATTACCCAGACACTGGTGTGGAGGACTGAATAGAAGAGGGTGAGACAGGAAGTAGGGAGAACAATTAGGAGACTATTGTATTAGGACTGGAAAAATGTGATAAGCGTCTGATCTAAAACAGTACCTGTGGCTTATAGTAAAGGAGAAGTAGATTGAAAAGATGTTTAGGAAGTAACAACTTTCTTCATTATGGATGTCTGTGAACGGAGGCATCAAAGAGGGTCTCAGATTTCAGGACTGAGCGGTTGGGTTGAGAGCAGTGCCATTAACCAGGATAGGAAATAAAGGGAAAGGAGACATGTGTATTTTGGGTGGCCAGGGTTGGTGAGATATATTGAATTTTTAGCAGTCTAAGAGACATCCAGGTGGAGATTTCCAATAAGCAGATAGTAATGTATATCTGAAATACAGCTGAGAATCTACTCCTTGAAGAGGATGCAGTGTTAGGAAAAAAAACAGAGTGGAGAAGAGAATTCTAAAATACCAACAATTGAGGGATAAATAGAGACAAGAGAAACTCAGAAAAGAAAAAAAAAAAAAACAGAAAAGAGCCATCTAAAAGGTAGAAGGAAAACCAAGAGAGACAAAGGGTGAGAGTTCAGTAGATGAGTAATCAGAAGATAGGTCAAGTAAAGTAAGGCCTTAAAAGTGCCCATTAGTAATCTTAGCAAAAAAAAGTTGGGGTGGGGTGGTCAAAGTGGTAGAGTGACTGCAGTTTGTTGAAAAGTAAATGGGCAATGATAGTGAACATAGATAGATTACAAGAAAACTGGCTGTTAAAAGTTGGAAACCTCTCAACTGATCTACAGGGCACTTGATTATACATAAAGAAACTACAAAGAAACATAAAAACTAGTAACAGGGATTATCTGTGGGGTCATGAAGGGGTATATAGAGGATACAGGGAAATGGGATGGGAAGGGGACTTTTCACTGTAAATCCTATACATTTTGGGTCTCTGAACCATGTGAATTTATTAATTACTCAAAAAATTAAATACCTACTATGTGCCAAACACATTTCTTGATGTCTTGAGGAAGGCTGGCAACTCCTATGGAACTGAGACAGGGATAGAGCCTTGTAGGTTCTAAGATTATAATAGAAATCCCAGATAGGTTTGAGAGCTGATGAGAATGACCTCATAAATGCCAAAGGTTCTGTGAAAATGGTCAGAAAGTAGAATTATCCTAATTGCTGAGATCCCAGGGAGCTGAAGGAGAATGAATGAGAAAATAATGGAACTTAGAAACCCTCTTTATTAGTTAAGACCCACCTAAGAAAGTAGAAGTTAAGAAAGCATCTTTATTATTAACCCAGCAGCCAAGCTTATTTGATGCTCTTAACAAAATGCAAATCAATTTCACAATGAAAAACTTGGAATTATTTAATTGACCAATCAATATTGACAAGGGATTGAAATCAATCACTGAAACTTATTAAGATTGTTAAACCATTAAATTTTATTTTCCTCAAGCCACTGAATTTTGATACATTTCTATGATCTGTATCCCTCTGGTTTATGTATGCATCATAGATGGCTCTCAGAATACTCCACAAGAAAAGTAGTTCAAAGGATGCCTCCTTCTGAACTCAGCAAGGTTTCTATGGTGAAATATCTGCTCATTAATATTGTTATTTCAGCAAAACAATGGAATTACCATCCAGCACAGTCATATTCACCAAGCAAGAAAACAAAAATAAAACAAATAAGAAAAACCTCAGCTCTCCCCCAAATAGTTTATAACAAAGAGATGAGCTGGTACAATACCCTCAAGAGCACACAAATAGACATTCTGTTTGAAAATCATTTCTAAGGAAAATTAAAATTAAATATTAACCTCACACAAAGCAATCTGCAATCCTTGTTGCCAATACTGATAATTATTGGAGTTCTTCATCAAAAAAGCAATTTTAGAAAGTAATTTTAGATATGGAGATATATATATTTACTCCATTTTGGGCCTACCATATTCTGCTCTCCTTCTCCCTTCCCTCAGTCTTCTGGGGAAAAGAATAGATTTTTTTCCTACCTAATTTTCCTCTGATGAAATGTAGTAGCATCGAACCTTAGAAAAAGGAAGAACTAGAATTGCAGTCTAAATGTTGGATAATTACCACACTATACTTTGTATAATTAACTATGTTATTCACGTTATCTAGGTATACATGGTTTTTGTCATTTGGAGGAAAAAGAAATCAGACATTTATCTGATAGGATATTGACAATGTTTGTCCATTTTTTAAGAGACAGCATGTAGGAAAAATTCTGTTAGTGTTTCAGAAATAATTTAAATATAAGATAGAGGAATATTTTCTGTGGAATTTCTGGGTTGAGTGGGACAGTGAGGAAAGCCAGATTGACAGACATAAAGACTCTTCTTGCTACTACTTGGAAGGATACTATTAGAACTCTTTTCTGAAGAAATGAAAATTGAATCTTAGTCACCATTTCTCTCTAACCAACTATGAGAGGTAGTGGGGGAGATAAATATCCTTCATGCTTCTACCCAGGTATAATCCTACTACATATAAATGTTTATGTTCCCTTTGAAACTCTGATTAGAGAAAGATCTCTTGTGCTGATAACTGTGTAGCCAACCTGCCTTACAGAAAATACTCTTCCATTGTTACCTGTATGTGGTTCTAGGAACAATAAAATTATATAATATCTACCTCCTTGTTAATAGTAAATCATTTTAATATGGGCGTGGGGCATGTAAACAGAATATCATGCCAAGTAAAATAAAGTGGCCACCTGCTTTGGATGTTGCTGGGAGAGACCCCTTTCCAAGAAAGGTTTTTCCAGAAGATAAAAACAATTGACTAGCAGGGGTTTTCCAAGAAAGGAGAACAATGGAATGCAGCCCACAGAATTATAGATAAGCAACACCTGGTGACAAACCAATTTCAGTCCGGGAGAGAGAGCTTATCAGAATGGACATACCATACTCATCAATGTATATCTGCTTCCCACTTTGTACGATCCCCTCATGTAAAATGGAAAGGTGATATCAACCAATCAAAACACTTCCTTGCTTGCTTCCTCATTTGTCCTATATGAACTTACCCTTTCCATTCTCTTGCCAGAGCTCCTTACAACACTGTCAGTTTGGTATTTCCTGATTTGTGAATCATGTGTTGCCGATATAAGCTTTAACAAAAATTTTAAATGCCTCACTTTATCTTTTGGCAATGCCAATGTATATGCTATATTTAATTTAAAGTTTCCAGCCAAATGTCACAAATCCTATGTATCAGACTATAAGCTCCACAGCAGAGATTTTGTTCAATACTATATTTCCAGGTCCTGGTTCAGTGCCTGACACAGAGAATTCACTCAGTAAATATTTATACATAATGAACTAATGTATTTATAATGGGTAGGAATCTTAGTCAACAAAGTCTGGTATACAAGAAACAACTCATTTAGTTTAATATTCCATGCATCATTTTAATTTTAATTCGCAGGCTCAATCCAGATGGACTGGTGGGAAATTCAGCCTTCATCATATTTAGCTTTTTCTCAGCCCAAGGCCTCATCAGAGTTCTGGGGTCTTATACAGTGCCGAGTTAGGGGGATAGGAGGTATGAGGTGTTAGTAGCTGGAGGCTAGTTCAGCCTTCAAGTAATCAATCCTTTTTCTACACAGGTTACAGCTCAGATAAACCCAGTCAACGTGGTCTCACAGGGAATTAACGACCAATCCGGAAGCTCTTGCCTATGGTCTTGCCTATGGTCTCACTCCCTGGAAGCAGTATGCGTGCGTGCATTCCCTCTGGAATCTTGCTGCCTCTCAGGAGGCTGGGATGCCCCACTACTCCCAGGCCCCAGAGACATTCCTCCTCTCCTCAGTTCCACTAGTTATTGAGAGGAAGCTCTCAACTAGTCCTCAAACCCACTTTCCCTGGTCCACTTTTTTCTGTGGCTTTGGCTCCACCTTCCAGGAGATCCCTCCATTACCACTATCCTCCTTGGACATATTTGCAGAAGACAATGGACAATATCCTCTCCTTTGCAGATGAGCACCTTCTGAGCCTAGTTTATCTGCCTATGGAACTTTGGGACCAAAGATCTTTTACATCCTAAACAGTCCTAGTCTCTTTTAAACAGGCCAGTGGCACTTTTGGCAATAAATCTGTCTCCAAAATGTGTTGGTTTTGTTATGATTCAAGTCAACTCCATGTGCCAAAAGTTGCACCAACTATTCTTTTTAAGACATGCCTTTCTCTCTAAGTTTAACTACAGGTAAAACTTCCACAGGACCTTGCCCTTAGTCTCTTTTCTAGGAGCCATTTGTCCAGCTCAAGGGGTTACCATGGACCACCTTAATCAAATTAGAAATCTTAACAAAAGTTCTGACAGCCACATTATCGTTTTGATCTTTGCCTTGATGCTGAATTGGCCTTTCTAGATTAAAGAATTTCTCCTTTTATCTTTGGCCAATTGGAGCAGGGGAAAAAACAATAGTATCTTTCAACACTAGCTGGTTGTGAAATACCTGGATTCTTTCTTTTCCTTTTTAGCTCTGCTTGCAAACAGGCCAGTTTGTTCTGAGAGCAGGTCTTTCATGTAGTACCTTCTCAAATGCAGCTAATGTCAGCCAACCCATGCTATTAATATACAGCTTTGGAACCTCTTCCCCAAAAGCCGTAAATTTATTATATGCATTTTCTCTCTTCCAGGTTATAGAAGGCAACACTTCTACCAGTTTATTCACTACCATGTAACATAAGTAGAAATTGCCACCTAAACGTTTGCCATATGGGATATGTTCCTTTACTGCAGCACCCTAATTATAGTACCAGTTTCTGTATTAGTTAGCTGTAGCAGTAAAAGCAAACAGTCCCAATATCTTAATGAATTATAGCAAACATTTATTTCTCTTTCATGGGTCTGCAGGCCTGCTGAGGCCACGCTGAGTTTGCCCAGGCTTAGCTCCAGGCTACAGGTTATAGTCAGGACAGCTTCGTTTATTTCCTCCTTATTCTGGGACCAATGATTGCCCAAGGCATGCATATCTCATGCCAGAATACAGAAATACATGAAGGCATTAGTCTTAGTGTGCCAGGCTGCTATTATAAACACCACACAATGGGTTGGTTTAAACAATAGAAATTTATTTGCTCACAGTTTTGAGACTAAAGGAAGTCCAAAATAAAGATACTGGCATGGCTTGCTTTCTCCCCAAAGTCTGTAGTTTTCTGGTGCTGACTGCCTTGGGGTAGTCACTTGGGGTTCCTAGCTGATAGCTCCATCTCCCATCACTTGGTGTTGTCCTCTACTTTCTGGCATCTATGACTTCTGGGTTGTCTTTATAAGGCCTCCATTTTATAGATTAAGACCCACCCTGATTCAGTTGGCCACAGCTTAACTAAAAATAACATGTTCAAAAAGTTCCTGTTTACAATGGGTGCATTGCCACAGGGATGTGGATTAAGATTAAGAACATGTGGGGAAGCGGCTGTGGCTCAATCAGTAGGGCTCCCGTTTACCATATGGGAGGCCCCGGGTTCGGTTCCCAGGGCCTCCTGGTGAAGGCAAGCCCACCCACACGGCATGGTTAGCTGACCCAGCGAGCACAAGCAGCAAGAGGGGGATAAATGAATAAATAAATAAAATCTTTAAAAAAAAAAAAAAAAAAAAAAGAACGTGTTTGTTGGGGTACATAAACACAGAATACCCCTTGAAGTTTCTGCTTAGAACTGACACACTGTCACTTTCACCCACAATAAGTCAGGTGGTCAAGCTCAAAGTCAACAGAAGTAGGGAAGTATACTGTACACACAGGAAAGCCATGTCAGCGATGAGAGAGAACAATTGTGGAAATTATGCTGTCTGCTACAACTCATTTGGGTAATCTTGTGTAAATGGAAATGCACAGGCTTAAATTTTATGAAAGATTAGTGTAAAGAAGTAGCTTGCAAATTAATGACATATTTAAGACCTACTCCATAAAGAAAAATTTGAAGATACATTAAATTTCAAAAAGTAATCTGTATAAGGTGGGTTGGGGGCGGAAATACACCAGCAAATGTAAGATATGGGCTATAGTTAGTAGTAATATTTTTATATCTTTCATGGTTTGTAACAAATGGTCCACAACAACGCAAGGTGTTGGTGGTGGGGTAATGATTGGAACCCTGTATGATGATATGCATGTTTGTTTTGTAAGTTCACAACATTTATTATACATTTATTATTTATGTATGTTCATGTATAAATGATATGCTTCAATAAAACTTTATTTTAAAAAAGCAATATGTAGAATAGTACTTAGCATATGCTATAGTATGCAAGGGGAAAGGGGAGGGGTGTGTGTCTGTATGTGTGTGTATGCAATTAATTACATATAATATCCCTAGGGAATGGATGTAGCTCAAGTGGTTGAGCGCCTGCTTCCAATGTATGAGGTCCTGGGATCGATCCCTGGTACCTCTTAAAAACAAAAAAACAAACAAATGAAAAAACCAACTCTCATTGGGGAGTGGATATAGCTCAGTGGTTGAGTGCCTGCTTCCCATATACAAGGTCCTGGGTTCAACCCCAGTACCTCAAAAAAAAGAATATCCCTAGAAAAATACCCAAGAAACTGAGAGCTGTAGAGTGATGAGAGAAATGGGAGTGAGATATTATTATGGGATAATAATATTCCATAATAACTCAAAAATAATATTTTTGAGTATATAGTATCTACTCAAAACTTTAAAATAATATTTTAAATTTGAAATATACACACAAGACGCTTTCTTCTGTAACAAAAATAAACAAGTAACATTGATTACAAACTATGAAAGGGCATCATCAAAATATCACTAATAACTATAGCCCATATCTTACATTTGGTGTCTTTTCCCCCAACGCACCTGAAACAGATTGCTTTTTAAAATTTAATAATGAAAGGGTCTGCACAAAAATGATTTGAGCTAACACCACAAGTTAATATGCTGTTAAAGATGTGTTTACAGAAGAAAAGAAGCCTGCTGCTTAAATTGCTTATTCCATAAATCAAATTGTTTTGGACAGCTTACTTTGAATAATGACCAGATCAAAGAAAAAAAAAAAAAAGATGTGTTTAAGTTTAGTTTATACACATTTACAATTCTGTGTTCATGATCTTTTAGTACTTTGTGTTATTGGCATTGGTTCTTTTTAAATGCTTAAAATGATTTCTTAAGAATGAAACTCAAATCAAATATTTGCAATGAAGCACCTTCACAGAAGAGGTTCCTTGGAACACTGTTTGAAAACCATTGCAGCTTTTCATGAAGAGTAAGAGGGACTAGACCCTCTAAATCTGGGGACTAGACTAGGGTTTGCAAATATATATTCAGATGATCACAGATTGGTTCCCTGAAAAGCAAAATCTAAGACAGAGAAAGAATACAAAATACAGCACTCTTTCCTCATAAAAACACTACAAAAGATAGGAATAGATGGAAACTTTCTGAAAATGATAAAGGGTATATATGAAAAACCCAAAGCTAACATCATTTTCAACGGTGAAATCCTAAAAGCCTTCCCTCTGAGATCGGGAACAAGACAAAGATGCCCACTATCACCACTATTTAACATTGTCTTAGAAGTACTTGCACGAGCACTGAGACAAGAAAAGGACATAAAAGGCATCCAGATTGGAAAAGAAGAAGTAAAAATTTCATTATTTGCAGATGACATGATCCTATACATAGAAAGCCCTGAGAAATCTACAACAAGGCTTCTAGAACTTATAAAGGAGTTCAGTAATGTTGCAGGCTATAAGATCAATGCTCAAAAATCAGTAGCATTTCTGTACACCAATAATGAGCAAACTGAGGAGGAAATCAGGAAAAAAATACCATTTAGAATAGTAAATAAAAGAATCAAATACCTAGGAATAAATTTAACTAAAGATGTAAAGGACTTATATACAGAAAACTACACAACACTGTTAAAGGAAATCAAAGAAGACTTAAATAAATGGAAAAATATT